>BJFM01003973.1:7275-28975 GCA_016586285.1 Arothron firmamentum | reverse complement strand
AAAAAAAAAAAAAAAAAGCACTGCAGTGTAATTTCTCGTGTTTTTATAGCTATACAGTGGTGTTGGCTGCCTTACAACCTATACAGTACATCTAGCAGTGGCGGCCATGCATTTCACGCCTTGGCCTTCAGTGGCCTACTTAATACACCTCATAATAATAATAAATAATAATGATAATACCATCAATAGAAGAATAATCCATACAGAATCACACTTAGATATTACATCACCTTAATATAGGCTAGCCGAACAACACTTAATTTTAGGAGCGTTTAAAATCAATAACCTCACATTTACAATTACGAATAGGAAAGTAAGATCACAGATACTGTCGAAACTCAAAGATAAAACATGATTTTAAGAGATTAGTCAACAAAACTATGAGCTTAAGTTTGACGGATAAACTGCGCATTGTCGCTGTTTACATCTACACCAATGAGATGATAACCACTCAAACTATTAATTGAAAAGAAAAGTAAACAGATTATTTGCATTTGTGTTTTAGGATATGCAACAAAAAAACAAACATCTTAAGCACAATGCGCCACGTAACGTTATTTACATTATAAATTGTAGATGTTCAGAACTTAAGATTTTTTTTTAGTATTTTGTCCAGTTATTTCGTTACCACTGAATTAATACTAACGAAATAAAGTGACAAAATACATATTAAAAATAAAATGCTTGCACTCACCAACACGGATCTCCCCCACAGCTCCACTGCTTATTTGAAAACAAAGTTAGCTAGCTAGCTAGCTAGCGTCGGGGTTCGCCGATCTGTTCTCACAAGATCCAGCTTTTCATTAAAGGTCCGTCTTAAAAATGGCGTGGCTAATGTATCCGCAACCAAATCTATCTCTTCTCCTCCTTCAGCCATCTTGGGCTGAAAAAATACAGTACAGCAATAGCTGTAGGTAGCTGGATCTCCAAGTTTAGCTCAGAGTTAGTTCCAAGTGCTGGCTCTCGCGAGTGTGCTTATCCAATCACAGGACACGTACAGCCCAGGTCAGCGTGAGCTCTTCCGGCTTGCCTTGGTGACGCAGTCTCGAGATCTGGCTATCGCAACTGACTGTCACCGTTAACCTACAGCGCTCGAGAGCCTGAGTTGATTCTTCAGGCCCTGGGCAGATTTCATAGGACCTGACAACACGAGCTAGCTGAAATATGATTGGATAAAAAAAAAACCCAAAAAACTCTACCATATACAACACTGGAAACAGCACCACCGAGTGGATATAATGCGACATGACCAGAACTACTATGAAGAATAGCTTTATTTACAAAAAGAAAACAAACAACCCAAATCTTTCTGAGTATGTTTGGGCCAGCAGAGACGGCCTTGCAGACCCTGATGGCCCGATATCTAGAGATTTCCACCCTTCATTCTAAAACCCAAACTACCCCCTGATGTGAGAGACTGCTCCTCTCTTTCAACAGTTGATTAAAAAAAAAAAAAAGAGTCATTTCATATTCATCTAATGACAGACATGTGGAGAGCCTCTACAATAGACACTTTAAAATGCTGGAGCTGTTCTAGATGGATTTTACATTGTGGTCTTATACTAAATTAATGACTCGGAGATTGTTCTTGGGGATGTCCTGCTATATTCATGTATGAAGAGGGAAAAAAGGCCAGTTTCCTGCAAGGAGATCATAAATACTGTTTTTCTTCAACAAAATAACTGCTGTTTTTTATTCTCACATTTGTCAATACCCAAACAGCACCTGCTTAAAATACACAAAGGATAAATGCTGCGTGAGATAGCACATCATGCAGCATTTCCAATTCAACTTCAGCATATAAATTCATCTGTTCATACCATGTTTTCCAGGATGAATTGATTGAGTCCGTCGTGATCCCTCAGCTCAGCGGGATAGCTGAAGATCGGGACTTGGCTGTCAGAAAACAGGCAACTCAGCTGCTGGTTGATCTCGCTGAGGGCTGCAGCACACATCACTTCACCAGCCTGCTTGACATCATTGAGCGAGTACATGACATCACATCAGTCACATCCAAGAAGTTACTTAGCATAGCTACCGGCTGCAACGAGATAGCGTTTTCTTTCTTTCCTCTTCTGTGCAGGTGGCCAGTCGCTCTCTGGTGTGTTCAGGACCCCTGGAGATTTCTGAGCGAGACCCCACAGCAGAGTCTGCTATGGAAGATGTCAGAACTGCTGTTCTGGGCCTGCTGGAAATCCTGCAGGTACACACACGTGCAGAGCTTAGTTGGCAAATGCAAACAACAAATGCATTCATCTGTTTCTTTTCTTGTAGAGCAAACTTTACAGCCTTCCAGCCAGCCACGCTAGTCGTGTGTATGAGCTGCTTATCAGCCACTTGCAACTCCACTACAAAAACAAGTACTGTTCAGCTATTGCTTCTAGTATTAGACTACAGGTAGGGAAGGCATTTTTCTTCTGTTTAGTTGATTAATGACGCCGATGTCCACCAATTGATTTTAACATTTGTGGTTTCTTCAGGTGTTTGACTTCTTTTTAATGATGCGAGCCGACTCTCTTCACCGTATTGGAGTTCCCAACAAAGACAGAGCTATGAGGTTCAGCCCTTACTGCTACTGTGACACTGGGTGAGGATGCTGCTCCTCCAACACCTCTGTCCTGTTTTCTATGTCTTAAAACCAACTAAGTTTCACATTCCTGTGTTAAGTAATGTACTTAATTACATGTTTGAGGGCCTGGTAGTTGAATATTGAGACCTTCCTGTAGCTGTTGCTTTGATGGATAGCAATAGCAACTCCTTGTTATAAAAAGTAAATATAATTTCTAGATCTGGTGACCCCTCTCACTGGTGGCTGTTACTTTCAGGGAGCCAGAGAAGCGAGGGAGTGAAAAGAAACCTGCAGGTTCAACATCTCCCCCTGTTGGCAGCCCTGCTCCCCCACCCGCTCCCTCTTCATCGGGCTCAGTACGTTCAGCCTTTCTGCCCTATGCACCTGCCTTCAGTGTCCTACTGCAGTGCCTCAAAATGGTATGCACATAAATACTGAAAATATATTGCAACAAAGTGCCAAGTTTGCATGTGAATTGTGCACTTTCTCCCTGTATGTAAAGGCATCAGGGATGTTAAAGGTGTGTTTCTCTCATATAGGAAACAGATTGGAAAGTGCTGAAACTGGTTCTTGACAAACTGCCCTGGATGCTTCAGTATAAAGTGCTGCTGCTCACTTCACCTTGCAGCTTGGACCATCTTTGCTCCACACTCTGCTGCATGGTAGTATTAACAAACCCGCCAGGGCGCCCAAACGTATAATCACAAGAGCTCCAGACATGCCTGTCATTGTTTTATGTGTGTTTATAGGTGACGGATCGGCTGATATCAGAGCGCCTGAAGAAGACCCCTGAGGGATTTTCCCGCACTGACGTTCAGTTGGCGGTGGTTCCCGTCCTCACGGCAATCACTTCCTACCATAACTACCTAGAGCAGTCCAGACAGGTAACCGAGACTCGCCTTTCTGTGCACAGTAGCTGTACCATCAGCATCAACTCTGACAGGTTTCAGGAGTACAACTGTACCACCACACACCCAAAGTGAGAGTATCTCCAAAGAGTTTGCTTGTCTGGGAGACCTTGCAGTCATTTGCTTTCCCGTCTGCAGAGGGAGCTGGTTCAGTGCCTTGAGACTGGTCTCATTCACCGCTGCGCCAAACAGTGCGTGGTGGCCCTCACAATGTGCACAGTGGAGATGCCTGATATCATGATCAAGCTCCTCTCATCCCTAATTGTCAAGCTCACCCACATCTCTGCAACTGTTGCCATGGCATCTCCCATGCTCGAGTTCCTCTCCAGTGAGCAACAAACTTCCTTTTTTGTTTCCAGTCTTTTTCTATATTCTGCCTTTATCAAATATTGCTTCATTTATTGTTGATGAAGATATTCACGTCTGCTTTTGTCTGCTTTTGTTTATAGCTCTGGTGCGCCTGCCTCACCTGTACGCCAACTTTGTAGCCGAGCAGTATGTCAGCGTGTTTGCCATCTCTCTCCCCTACACTAACCCTTCCAAGTAAGTACCCCTAGACCAAAAGCATGTATTCCTGAATGCACAGACTCTCACCATTTTTTTTTATTTTTTTTTTTACAAACTCTAGATTCAACCAGTATATCGTATCGCTGGCCCATCATGTAATCGCCATGTGGTTCATACGCTGCAGACTCCCCTTCCGCAAGGACTTTGTTCAGTACATCACAAAGGTGCCTGTTTATTCTTTCTGTTTTCCCCAGTCTGGTAATTCAGAAATACACAGTTTTACTTGGTCGTTTTTGCACTTTTGCATGAGTTGCCCTGAATAATCTAAGCGTTGTGGCTGAAAATATTTGCGTTTTGCCTTTTCCACAGGGTTTGCGCTCCAATGCCCTGCTGCCGTTTGATGACAGCCATGAACAGAGTTCCTTTCGTGCGAGGAGTACAAGTCTCAACGAAAGACCCAAGAGGTAAAAGCACGTCACGTTCTCGCACTGCTGCAAATGTTGACTAACGTGATGGCTGCACACGCTGACCATGTAAAAAGTTGTTGTGAAGGGCTGGGATAGCCAAGGAAAAGAGGGACCTGACAGTCATTCACACTGTGGAAAATTGGTTGCCATGGTGATCACTTCATTTATATTTTTTCATTGATTTTGTGTTTTAATTTTCTGTCTTAAACACATAAGACAGAAAATGTTCGGAATTCTCATTTTAATGAGGTTTTGACAAAATGAATGAGTAACCTTTGTAATATCTTTTTTATTATTATTAGATTGATCATGTGTAGACGTTGACAAAGCATTATCTGCTTTTTGATGACATCTCACATGTTCAGAATTATTCATGGTAACTAGTTTCCACATTCTAAAGATCATCAGAAACAGAAGACGACACTGTGTCTGCACCCAGGCTTCTCCCATTTGGTTTTGGCTTGTTTGCTTTTTTAATTGTTGCATTTTTACTGTGTTATTTCATTTTAGTGAGTAACAGATCCAGCTTCTGTGTATGTGCCGTTTGTATCCTTCTGCTGCAGACATGTCTGATCCTTTTGAGACCATTAGAAGTTCTCTGTCTCCCATTGCAGTCACACTATCTGAGGCAGCTTTAATGCTGCATCACAGATCTCTTGATCAGTTGCTCCTTTTTTTTTTAACTTCCAAATTTAAATTATTGTGATATATGCCTTTACTTAAAAAATATTTTGCAATGGCAGCAGCAGAACAATGGTCTTATACCTCAGACTTTTTGTAGACAGCCAGTTTAACGTTCCTCAGTTTTAAACAACCTTTTTTTTTTTTTTTTAGTCCATCTACATTATTTTATTTGTCCTACACTAGTCCTTGGCTTTTCTCTGTACCTGTATTTGTAAAATGACATTTATTTTGTGTCCTCTCCTTGAAGTGTTTTGGTATATTTTCTTTTCTAATTATCAAACAACTTTTATCCTCTGCAGCAGCTTTCCATTGAGTTGATGTTTTTGCCCTTTTTCTTTCCTACTTCCTTCTCTTGTAATCTGATTTATATGGTTCACTTCTGTTAATTTTCACCTTTGTTTTTTTTTTCTTTCAATTCTTCATTTGACCCCTCTCCTGCCTCCTGCGGTTTGGTGCTGCGTTGTGGTTGTGGTTTTGGGGGTTGTTGGTGTCGTCCTGGATCCTTCCTGCATTGCTCCTGGCCCCTCCCTTTCCATGTGACTGATGCCCTTTGACCTTTGTGGCCCTACCCTCTGTACCCTGCCTCTCCTCTGTGTGGCCTGTGACCTTTGGTCACCTGCTCATGTTGGTCTGGTGCTTGGGTGATGATGCCTTCGACCACCTCCACACATCACATACTCTCGCTCCACACTCCCGAACCACCGCCATGTTAACACCAACCTGGGGCCATCCCGCTTTTCCCTTCAACTACCCATCACCGCTCAGTCTGCGGGCAGCAAAGGTGGTGAAGGCAACAGCAGCTGTAGCCAATAACAGCAGCTCACCAGTTAAAGAGCTGAGGGACCTGTCAGCCATGGACGCTTTCCGCTCCCGCAGCATCAGCGTCTCTGAACATGCGGTTCGCAGGTTAGACAACAATCTTGTGGGGTAACCAAGTTAAAAAATCACCACCGACACCACCACAAACGTGTGTTGCTCGCTCCATGGGGTGGTTGACGGGGTGTCATGTGGGTCCGTTGGGTGGTTTCCAGGGAGTGGGCGATGCATGCTGGAGGAAGATTTGTGTTTGTTTTGGGCTAGTCTCACACACACACATGCTGTTTGCATTTTGTCACGAGTTGTTGTTGCATGTGGTGTTTGCAGAAGCCATTGATTTTCACTCTAACACAGTCTTTGCTTTCATTTGCATTTTTCCTTTTTGTTCTGGGCTTGAATTGTCTGCTGTTTTTGGTCTATTTCTGACGTTTCGATTGGCCTAATAATGAATCACTGGAGGGTGGAGTGGATAGCATGCACATCCAAATGCAAACCTCACTATTTCTCATTTCCTGGAGGATGGACACATGCTTCTTTGGCTTTGCTTTGGTCAATCGTAATGCTACATTGGTTACCGGCTTTTCCTTTTCGCTCCCCTAACATGGTAGTATGACCATGGAAATCTTTCAACGTGTGATCGCATCATCATAGTTGTCTGAAAGTTCGCCTTTTGAAAACATCACGTATTGTGATGCAAACTATGGCGTCATTATAGAACTATATTAGTTTACAATTGTTTGTTACAGAGCATAAGAGAATGTTCCTTTCATTTTATGTGAACAAATATAGTTGTGGGAAATATTAAAACTCAGGCCCCAAAATACAAAAATTAATTGCATTTGTCATGTATTTATGCTTTAATACATGACAATGCATACTCTATGCATCCCTTTTCTTTATCCTTCAGTTTATGCCTGCTTTGCGGATGGATGCGCGATCTAATGACGCATTTGACAACTGACAGTCACTGAATGAAATATTACCTGTCCTCCAGGTGGCAGTAGAAGCCTACTGCAACCTGCATGTTGAGCCCGAACACCTGCAGACTGCCTTAGGTGTTTATTTAGTGCAGATCTGAAATTTTGATGAAAGATTGTTGTCTTCAGACATCAAAATCTTTTTAAAGCTACATATTGAAACTGAGGATTTCTGTTTTAGTTTTAAAGGTTAGCTATGTCCTAAAATGATGTTTTCTTATAAATGACAACAAGATTTCACAACTCAGAAGTTGTGGAAATATTTACTTTTTGTCTGAATAGTTGTGAGAACTTCATGGGCACACTTTCAGACTTGGTCTGCGTGGGTGATTTGTCCTCCAGACACGATTTCCCCCCAGTGCCATCACTAAAATGGATTTTATAGTGAAGATGTTGTGTTTATCAAAGAACACAACCTCGGATTTAACGGTACCCATGTTACAAAACCTTGAGATTTACGCGATAGAAACACTTACTGCAAGCTCTTTTTTCTCCACTTTTATATCAAGGTGAGTTAACCACTGCAGTATCTGTGACAAAACCACCTTCCAGCCAGTGTGTGTCTGTGGTTATGTGCATGGAATGACATTTGCATACATGAGCTTGCACAGCATGTTGAACAGTCGGAAACATGAGCACTGGTGAGTGACGTTCCCGTGTGATTCTGCATGTCTCTGTGCATCCAAACGTGCATGCGTGTGCGCAGTTTTACCTGTTCAAAAAGCATTGGGTGGCTCTTTCCTCTTCCTCCTCGGCCCGCTTTCCTCTGCTGTAACCTTTTCTGCTTCCTGGTGTAGGATGCACACCTCCACCACCACCTGCAGCCTGGGCTCAGCCGATGAAAATGCGGTGACGCAGGCAGACGAGGGCCTGAAGACTGTTCATTTGGAGCTCACAGAAACGTGTCTGGATATGATGGCGAGATACGTCTTCTCCAACTTCTCTGCCCTGCCAAAGAGGTTGACCGCCTGCGTTTTTCCTCTGAAATAAAGCATCGTATTTATAGTTCCTGTTATAGTCTTAACGGAGCCCAGATAAATACAAGAACATATGGTGTAAATGGTTGTAGTTGTATGACCTGTTCCAGCTTTCTTTTGTCCTTCAAGGTCCCCCATCGCAGAGTTCCTTTTGGCAGGAGGTCGCAGTATGACGTGGTTGGTAGGTAACAAGCTGGTGACCATAACAACCAGTGGAGGTGTCAGAACTCAAGCACTGCTTGGCCTGGATGTGGCTGAACGCCTGGGAGGAGGAGGAGGAGGAGGAGGAGGCGGAGGTGAAATGACCAGGTGAAGCATGTGACCGGGTTTTTCCATTGCCTGGAAGCAGGTGTCCTTCAAATGCTGCTGGATTGTCATCACACTGTGCAGATGTGAATGTTTTCCTTGGAACTTTCCCTCTTACGGCCAATTACACTAATTACCTTCCCACATTTGCAGCTGTGTTATGGGATGCCACCACTTATGTTGGTTGAAATGAGGCGGGAAAAAAGCACAAATTGCAAACTGACACACTGAACTAAGCAGTAAATATTTAGCATGTAGCTGCTACTCTACACAGGTTATGAGAGGGTTTTTTTTTTTAATTTAAATCTGCTCTAACTTTCCTGGTTGCTGCAGGTCAGATCCATCCCTGCACACCCGAATAACTAAAGAAGCTCCAGCCAAGCTCGAGTCACAGTCCAGCCAGCAGCAAAACAGAGCCACACGCACAAGAGTCCGCTCCATGTCAGGCAAGACTTACTCCTTATCACCTCTTCATCCATCAACTTTATTTTACAAAATTCTATTTGTCATAAATGAAGACAACAACTTAAAAAGTGTAGAGTAACTATGGTCAACAGCCGGGTTTAGTTCTGAAAAGAATGGTGCTTCTTTTCTGTCATTATCTGAATTTTTGAATGTGTGTTGAGGTGAGAAGAGTCAGATTTGTGAGGGTGATCCCACCTCTTCTGTCTGCAACAGGCGGCCATGCTCTGCGCTCTCTTCCCACTCAGAATCTCAGTCCTCTTGTGTCTCCCTCTGAGGGAGAACTAGCTGCTCCGCTCTCTGCCTGCACCGCTCCCGCACTGGATGGTCTGGGTCCCCCGTCCTCATCTTGCGCCGCTCCGCCGCCCCTCAAAGACAACCCAAGTCTGGCGGAATTTGTCCCCATGCTCACTCAGGGCTGGGCGGAGATCTTCATACGGAGACCATCAGGTATACCAACTGCACTTCAACCAATAAAAAAAATAACTAAACAAATTAAATTTGCAATACCTTCAGCACTGGATCAGCCGTAAACATTTCCTGCTCCTTACATTCGCGGGTGTATAGAACAAAGAACGTCTTTTCCTGTCGTCACAGGTAACACGAGCTGGCTGATGTGTCTGGAGAATCCGCCGAGCCCTTTCTCCTCGGAACTGGGCAACATGCCACTGCAGGAGCTTTCGAGCGTGCTCATGGCCATGGAGGGGGTGAAGGAACCTCCGGCTGAGACGGCCAGCGCCCCCGCCAGCACCGCCACTCCGGCGCCGACCCTCGTCTCGGAGGCCCCGCTCCAGAAAGCCGCCCTGATCCAGCGCTCCAACACTGGTGAGACACGCTTGGATGTGTTGAACGCCTTCCTGGCGGTCCTTGAGGAAACCGTCGATCCAAATTCACATGGTGGAACGTGTCCCCGCGGTGTCGGTCAGGGATGCAACAGTCTCTCTGGAAGGTTAAGCTCCAAGCAGAAAATCTTCATCCAGCGTATGCACGAACACGTCCATCATGTCCACCCGACCGCTCGCCCGAATGGACTGAATTAAGACACAAATTGCTTGTAAACACTCTTTTATCCTGGAGATGCTCAATAGCCCAGCTTGGATTTGTTCAGGATCATCAGCTTTCATCCTCCTTCTTCTATTTACTCTGGGCTAACCTGCCTCTGCCTCATCTTCACATTCTCTTTTCCTCATCCACCCTTTTTCTCTCTTCCATTCATTCCACAATTTTTCAGCACCGTTGAGACTTTTCCTCCCCAGTGGTTAGTTTGTGTTCACGTTTTTGTTTTGTTTTTTTCTTTTCTCCATCTTTACCACTGTGCTGCTTTGTCACTGGCTGCGGTGTGTTACGTGGCAACACTTGCCACCCCGACCTGGACATCCCATAAGCAGTGGGTAGCTCTCTCTGGTCTCTGGGTTCGGGCTCCGCCCCCCCAGGGCCGCCAGCCCCTGGCAGGCTGCACAGGAGCATTTCCTGGGCAGGTACTGTTCATCACATGTGTGTCGCTGCGCCACCCTTTCGGAAATGAGCTGTAGTGTATTTCCTCTCACTTGTACAATACCGTGGTCTTCCAGCACAAACCAAAGTTACATTCACTCCTTGCTGAAGCACATAATGCTCTAAATTCAAACGAAAGCATGTGAGCCAGAGCTCAACGTGCTGTTTTAAACTCAGGTGACAATTCCAAAGCTGCCGGAAGCAAACTTAGCTTAGCGTCAGGAGTGGGAGCAGCTAGCGGCCACTTGCTTCGGGAGGTTGGAAACCACTCACGGAGCAGCAGACAGTTTCTCAGAGAAAGAATTGAATCCCATTTGTGTCACATCTTTGTGCAAGACCATCCTGCATGAAACTTGTGCAAGTGAATGAATTCCTGCTTGAGCAATCACTGATTAACCTGCAAAGGTAATCCACCACACTAGAAATAGACCGTAACAGACTCTCTTCATTCCTGTACTACTTTTTTTTTTTTTTTTTTTGTCCTGTCATCGTTATCTTTAACTGTGACACTAAAATACACTCCCAGGTTGATCTTTCACGCTTTGACCATCCACTGTTGTCAACAGCAAGGCCCAGACCTCATCCAACCCCTGCGCCCCTCACTGACCGCTGGCCTCTCTGCAGCCTTCATCCGCTATTTTCATGATCATTTTGCCTGTTTTTTGTTTTGCTCTTTGTCTTTTTTCACTCCCTTCCCCCTTAACCTTTGTCGTTCTTCATCTCCCATTGTTTTTTCATTTCTTTTGTCCTCTCTCCCCCCCCCCCCCCCCCCNTCCTGAAAGCTCCAGGTCTTGGGGGGGGGGGGGCTGGTCTGTGCTGCAGTGTGTTTGTGCTGTTTGACCAACAAACACATGCATGTCTGTTCATGACACACTGCTGCGGATGGATCAGTGTTGGGTTATTGCTTTGTGTTGATCTGTCTTAATCTCTGTGTTAGTCGTCAGATTCAATCAAGGATCTTAGCGTCCCTCTTTTGCAGACTTTGATCAACAGAAATGGCAACGATAACATTAGCTTGACTTAGGTGACGCTGACGTGTGAGTCGTCTACTGACCGCTTGGATAGTCGCTAACATGTCGTGGGTCTCAGATTTTGTGACTAATAATAGCCTTTGCATGTGTGTGCAAGAATTCATTGCTGTCGTGTGTGTCCACCTTTAACCCCGCTGGGTGTCCCGCTCTAGACTCGGTGGTGGTGCTGGAGGGGGGCGCGGCTCTCCCCGGAGCGCAGGCCGCAGCCGCCTGGGTGGATAGCGAGGAGTTTGGGCCGGCGAACTCCAACCCCATTTACATGTCTGCAGACAAATCCGCCAAGACCCCTCCGTCAGGAACGCTCAGCAGGGTAGGTGCTCGCTGCGAGGCTGGAGATGAGCAGGCAAACAGAGGGGCAGATCGGGGGGGTTACGTCCCGCTCGGATGACAAGGAGAATGACGGAAGCGGATCACTGACCGTATGTGGTTTATCGTTCTCCTCCAGTCTTCCTCCACCTCCAGCCAGGATGAGGAAAAGTCGACACTGGAGGAAGTGAGCGAGGGTGCGATTCCCATTGATCATCCCAACCTGGGACCCTCCACCCCAGGCAGCCAGGGGCCTGAGCTGCCTTTCCAGACTCACCCTCAGCCCCAGGGACACGGGCTAAACAAATCCAGCTCTTCTCCCGAGCTGCAGACCCTGCCTGAGGCCTTCTCCAAAGCAGCCATGGAGTCCGAGTCTGCTGGTGGAGATGTATCGTGGTCCAGGGCGCCGTCGGAGGGCAGGCCTCCACCTCAGCAGCCTCATTTTGACAGAGAGAAAATGGAGGGGGCCGCAACAGACGTCAGCGGACTGGAGGCTCTGGGTCAAGGAAGCGAAGGCCCTGCTGCAGGAGCAGGGAGGATGAGGCTGGAGTTTCCAGCAGCACCAGTGCAACCCGGAACCGTCTCCCCCAGCGGGGGCCACCGACCCCGCGGGCACACCATTTCGGTGTCGGCGCCCTCCTCCAGGAGGGAGAGGAGAACAGACAGAGACTCCTACCACAGCCGACCAGGACCAGGCACCGCAGAGAAGCTCTCGGGTCTGAGCCCCAGGTACTGCAGGGTGGGGACGGCAGAAGCCTCTGTTAGCCAGTTCTGCTAAGTCCGCTCTCGCTAACTCCCTGACAGATGCGTGACGTCAGTATGAGCTTTGCACGTGCGGACACACGATCTCTGTGGCTGAAAGATGGAGTCGTTAGGAAGTGGGTGGGTGCCAATCGGAGTGTTCTGATTTGAGTGCGTTCTTTTCTTTCTTCCCCAGCTTCGTCTTCCTCCAGCTCTATCACTCCCCTTTCTTTGGAAATGAAGCCAACAAGCCGCTGCTGCTCCCCAAAACACAGGCTAGTTGATCTCCGGGACCTGGAATTTGCTCCACTACATTAGATTTAGACATTGTATTTATTTTTTTTCCTCAATTCTCCGCGGCAGGTGGTCGACCGTGCTGTGAAGGTCCTGGACCAGATGCCCCCGTACGACACCCACAAGATTGGTGTTGTGTTTGTCGGCGCCGGTCAGGTGGGGGGGCAATGGAGCTAATCTCCACCTGTAGCGGTCGCAGCTGTCCGAGTTGCTGCTTTCTGATCCCTCTCTCTCTCTTTCTCTCCCTCCTTCTATCACTTCTTTTTCAGGTCAATAATGAAGTGGCCATACTGTCAAACGAGTACGGTTCCAACCGCTACGCTGCCTTCCTGACAGGGCTGGGCAAATTAATCCACCTGAAAGACTGCGACCCCGACCAGGTCTTCCTGGGAGGGCTGGACCAGTACGGGGACGACGGGGAGTTCACCTACTGCTGGCACGACGACATCATGCAGGGTGAGCGCGCGCGAAACAAGCCGCCTTCGTTTCAGGGTGACAACGGAACACCTAGTTTTTCCACCGGGTGAGTAATGAACGAACCCATTTCTGCGCAGCTATTTTTCACATCGCCACGCTGATGCCGAACAGGGAGAGCGACAGAGGATGCTGCAATAAGAAGCGGCACATTGGCAATGATTTTGTTATTGTGGTGTACAACGACTCTGGAGAGGAGTACAAGCTGGGAACTATTAAGGTACACACATTTTCCCACACAGACTGAGTGGAATGCCTAATTTCCATTTTAAAACCAAACTCGTATCTTTTTTTTCCTTCCTTTAGGGCCAGTTTAACTTTGTGGAAGTTATTATCAAACCGCTGGACTATGAATGTAATCTTGTGACTCTCCAGTGCCGCAAAGGTAGGCCGCTATCTTCATTTCCTCTTGTTCTGTGATTTTTTTTCCTGCTCTCATCCTTTTTCTCGCTCCTCCTTTTCAGACCTTGAAGGTTTGGTGGACACGACAGTAACAAAGATCGTTTCGGACCGGAACCTCCCCCTCTTAGTCAGACAGATGGCTCTGCATGCAAATGTGAGACCTCACCTCTTCTTTCCTGAGACGCCATCACACGTACACGGTCTTCATTGTACTTTTCCTCCCTGCAGATGGCTTCTCTCGTACATCAAAATAGAGCCAACCCTTCTGACGCGTACGCTTCCAAGTGGTTGGCCAGACTGCGACACATCAAGAGGATCAGAACCAGGGTAAAAAACAAACACACAAAATAATCGACATTACGCTTTACATTGAGGGTATTACAAGACTCCATCCATCATGTCTGTGCTCAGGCCCAGGAGGACATTCAGTCCCGGCCCACTCCTGGGATCTCCGTGACACAAGGTCACGGTCAGCAGAACAAGTCGATGCAGCAGAGCAGCGCAGCAGCAGCAGCCATGGAGGCAACGGGCCAGAGAAAAAGACTGGTGTCCACAGTGGACGACTTCACTGATTTTGTTTGACTGCCTTTCATTCGGGCACAGGCGACCACAGGTGAACACACACCAGCTTCAGAGAGGACATTTGGACTTTGTGGTAGCATAAAGGCTTAATTTGTCATACGATAGTGACACACGACAGTAAATTCAAGCTATGAAAACACTTGCGCTTTGCACTCTGTAGGTCTAATCACAACGTTCCGAGTAGAGACGGACAGAACACTACATTTGAAAGCTGTGTGTGCAATTAAAGGTGAAGACGGGAAACCTTTGAACTGGTGATTTGTGCTCTCACACGCAGCAGACACAAGCTTGCACCATCCAAAACCACATTGTTCAGCTGTCAAACTCTTTATTCGACTTTGTCAAGTGCAAAAGCAGAAGTGCTGGAATGCCAAAATACACAAGGTACACGAGAGACGGCGCAAACACGGCCGACACTTTTCTTTCCGCCAACATACCTCCTGCAACACGGAGACGAGGACAACGCCGCGAGCTTTGGCGGCGCCGCTAACAGACAGCGCAGAGGCCGGAGGAGGCGCTAACCGCTGATCCTCCCACGCGTTCTAAATGCCACATTTCAACAACACTCGGCGTAATGGCTTTGGTTTAGCCTCACGCTTCAGGCTCGTGTCGCCAGTGCTCGACCTGTGCACGTGTCACTGAAGCACACTGACAACACTGATCACGACCAGCAAAAATATACACACACATGCCACAAAGCACCAATATATACAGAAATGTACAGGTGAAGAGCATCTGTCTGGAGGAAACATACCATTAAAAAAAGAATTTTGCTGGTGTTCTTAAAAAAAAAAAAAAAAAAAAAAAAAAATGGAGGGAGAGAAAAAAATGAGGGTTTCATAACACTTCAACACTTTGCCTTAAAAAAAAAAAAAAGAATAATCAGTCGCTGTTGACCACAACATACATTTTCATTAAATTATTAACAAAAAAAACCAAACATTTTCCCCAGTTCTGGAATAAAAAGGATGGGTTCCCTGAGATCTGCCCACTGGATGCAGAAACGACTGGATGTATGTTGCTCAAAATGAGATAAATAAAAAAGAAAACGCCCTGTCTTCCACATAATACGCGCACAGACGCTTCTATGTTGTAGCTGTTTGGATACAAAATTAAAATACACAAGAGTTAAATATGGTATTACATATCAGCTCCATTAGGAAATAAAGTGCTAAGTACAAAATGGACTGTCAAGGTAAAACTGATAATGCAAAAAATGATGCAAAAGCTTTGGCAGTGTTGATATTTCAAATAGAATAAGAACCTTCCTCCACCGGAGCGGACACCAAGCTTATACACGTTATAACACACCGCGCTGAGAAACAATCTACATCTGAGTAAAAGTGCTTCATATCAAACCATTTCTGATAAATTTGATAACAAATGTGATGAAAGAGGGAGTCATTTTGGCCTGATGGTGAGGAGCTGTGGAAAGATCCTTCCCACTTCCTTCAATTTAAAGTTTCTTCTTTCTCCCACCTCCAGCACTCCTGCCACATTCCAGACCTCCTTCATGTCATTACTCCTGTCAGAACTATAAATACATCATGAACATATTTATATTTTCATGACTGTATTAACAGGATGACGTTTATCATTCAGCCTTATTTTTCTTTTTGGTTTTCTTGTCGGAATTTCCAATCAGCTTTTTTCCTCCAGCTGAAAGGCCCTTTATTCCCTTCAAATAGACAAAAGACTCCTTTGATCACAGAAAATAACATCACTCACCATTGCTTGAAGGAGTGAAAGTGGGAATGTTCTGTAACCATGACAACACTGGTTGGTTCCTGTAGGTTTCCTTCTCAACATGCTGCACACCCGTCTGGAACCTGAAGAAGTGGCTGCTGGGATCCCAACATCCGTGCGTGTGTGTGTGTGTGTGTGTGTGAAGTGAACACATATCTGTGGTCCCATAAAACAACTATTTTCCAACAGGCCAAGAAACGCAGGCGCGGTGAGCCAACTACTAACACACGTCCACACACACACGCGTAAATGATGCACGTAAAAGCGCGATTGCACCGTCTCAGCCGAGCACGCCGGTGTGCTCCTGTCAGCGATGCCATGTGACCTCCAGGGCCGCACGGCATCAGGTCTCTGAGGACTTGGGTTTTTTTTTCTTTCCAGTCTTGACTTTGGTGGCGCTGAAGGCGTCAGGTGACCTGCACCCAGCTGCTCTCAGGCTCAAAGAAGCCCCCAACCTCCAACCTGCCCAGTCTTTCAGAGCTGCATCGGGGGGCCGGCCAGCGGCCCCCCCCGCCCTCCTCTCGTCACCCCGATCGTCTCAGGGCTTTGGGTGTCCTGGGCCGTGCTTGTCCAGGTTGGGGTGCACCTTGTTTTTTAGGGGTGGGGTTTTGCGCTTCCTCTTGCGTGTGGGGATGATGGTCGTGTGGGCCGGATGGTTGAACAGACTGGAGGGAGGGAGCGCCTCTCTTTCTGCGGGGGGGTCCCAGTTCAGAGTGATGGGCGTGAGCGGGGGAGGCGGAGTAGGAGCAGGGGTGGATGGAGGCACTGCGGGCGTGTGGGCCTGGGGGTGGTGGGGGTCAGAGGGACCGGCCGTGGCCGCTGGCGTCTTTTTGGGATTGGCCGGAGTGCTTCCGTCCCTTGAACGTTCGCCCTTCTCCATCTTTTTCCCCGTCCTGCCGACACCGCGCTTTTCCTTGCCCCTCTTTCGCTCTCTCCATCGCCCCGGGTCCTCCCCCCTCTCACCGCTGCTTCCCCGCGCGGCACCTCCTTTCTCCGCTCCTGCGCGTCTCCGCTTGCTCTGCGCACGTTCTAGTCTGCACTCCACATGGTAGAGATCCTCTGTTGCCACGGTGACGCGGTCCAGCTGCTGCAGCAGGGCATCCAGGGTGGGGAGGAGCCTCCTCAGGGAGGCTTCCGTCTCTGCTCGCTCCCTCCAGCTAACGTTCCCCATCGCTGCTCCCGGGCTGATGTTCAGACCGGGACCCAGGCCGAGTCCCGGGCTCCCCCCCGGCGGCGCCTCCGTGAAGCTACAGGGGCTGGAGGAAGCTGGGCGCCACGACGCCTCCGAGCCAGCGTCGATGCTGTCAGGCGTGGGAGGGGACTCGGGAGCATCCAGCGGCGGCAGGCACAGGGACTTACAGTCACCGGTGGAGGACGAACGAGACGGCGGCAGCTCCATGCCCTCGAAACGCACTTTGTGACGGAACTGAGGGGACAAAGGAGAAAAAAAAAAAACAGCTAGCGAGTTGTTAGCGCGGTGAAGGCGTTTCCTGCCAGGCGGGACAGAGGCGCCAGCTGGACCGCGGGCCCTGGAGGGCCCAGTCTGGACCCCAGCGCTGGAAGGAACATCAGGAGAAGCGGGTCAGGAAGAGCAAACGTACCTCCTTGGCTCTGCTCAGCCCCATCCACATTTTGAGCCGCCTGAGGAACAACTCCACCATCTCGTAGTCCTGGAGGTCCACGGCTGGACAGTACAGCTCTGCTCGTGCACGCTGGTAATTCCTCAGCAACACGGACATCACCAACCACAGGAAGACCAGCCGGAGCAGGGCAAAGCTGGTGTGGAAGACCAGGGACGAGACGGGGTTCGAGGGGCCGGTAGTGGTCCAGCTGGGGCGCCATGACAGCAGAGCGCGTCCGCTGGTGCCCACCAAGGACAGGCAAGCGGAGGCCACGCTGCTGTAACCCTCGGCAACGGAGTGGAGAAGCTGAAACGATGGAAACCACGAGACACACGGACCACCGTTAACCACCGGAAGAGAGCTCGTCAAGGTCTAGAGACGGCGCGGACGGCAGAGGAGGCCTGACCAGGTGTCCCGCGTGGGAATACGCCAGCAACAGCAGCAGCAACGCCAGGGCCGCCGCCAGCAGCTCCCGGCCGGAGTGGCGCAGCGCCCTGCCAAACACGGCCCACTCCCTGAGGAAGCGCAGCTGGTGGGAAACCTGCAGAAGAGGCCAGCGCCGAACAGGTCAGCACGCAGCCAGACGTCTCACCGTTTTATTAGTGATTACTGAAGGGTTGATCGTTAAATCGCATCACTTTAAAACCAGATGTGGCTCAGCTGCGTCTGCCAAACAGACACAGGGTGGCTGGTTTAAGGAAACAAAATGACTATATTAAGCCACGAGTTGGATTTGCAGATTTGCTTCGGGCCTGCTGAGGCGATCGTCCTCCTTCTGAAGGCCTGCCCGCACCTCCGTCAACACCCCCTTTTTCTTCCTCCCTTCACACAGCTCATCTCCTGAAGCTTTTCCCCTCAAATCCACACATGGCCCTCTCTCTGCTCTTCTTAGGACCCCCCCGCCCCCACCCCGCCGGCTCTCATTAAAGCCCAGCAACAGCGCGGCCGTCACATTATCAACTCTGTCGCGGCTCTGCGCAGAAAACGGCGGGAGCCGCTCATGAGCCTGGTCTTTTCTTTAAGAGAGGGCGCAAAAGCTCTGGGCGCGGCCATGAAAGACAGGTCATCTGCAGCCGGCAGAACACCTCCACCTGCAGCGCCACAGCTGGATTTGCCTTCAGACGCGGCTCCGCTGACCTGCATTAACCCTCCGCCAGCATCCACTGTGTGGCCCATTTTTGCACTGACTGGAAGCACAACACACCTCTTTTATATATATATATATATATAAAAAGAAACTTTTAAAATTTTCTATTTATTAAAAACTATTTAAAATTGTAATTAGTTACCATTTTTAATGTCCCGCAGAAGTATCCTAACCTGGAATAGACTGTATTTCCTGGTGTTTGTGGACATACTTTTTAACCAGGCTGATGTCTGAACGCATGGAAGCCCGTCTTTCATTTGAATTTTTTAATTTAATTCGAGATTCCTACCTTGAGCACCAACACGAACAGCAGCAAAGCCCCGGCGGCCGTGTACAGCTGAGTGAGTCTGGCCAGGGGCTGGAAGTCTGTGAAGGCATCGTGTGGATGCTTCAGGTGGAGCGTCCACAGCTGCGTGGCCGTGGCGCAGCGGCTCAGGTGCAGCCCGCACACGCACGCCGCCAGAGCTAACTTGCAGACGCCCAGAGCTCTCCAGGCTGACAGCAAGTAGGCATAACCCTCTCTCAGGACGCCTGTGACGCCCGGCACCAGGAAGTAGAAGACCAGGGCGAGGAGGACCATCTGAAGGAGGAGAAGGGAGTGAAGCCGGCCAGTAGGTGACACCAGCACCGTCAGGTGTGTTACCGGCTGTTACCGTGAGAAGCAGCTGCAGGTCCAGGCCCGTGAAGGGCCACAGGGTGACCACGTGGAGGTCCAGGCTGGGCAGAGCCCGATCAGACACTGGAAACTCCATGAGGAAGGAGAAGACGGCCAGCAGGTTAGTGTTGATGTTGTAGAGCGAGAACTCCACCACCACCGAACGACTCCTGGAAACACACAAGGAGCACACTCAGCTGTTTGAGAGACGCCGCGCTTCCTGCCGTGGCTGCATGTGAATGATGTCACCGCGGTTAAAGGCTGGCACACACTTCACACTCACAAAAACACACACCAGTTGACCAAATGGTCATCTCTCTTTTATTTGACTATCTGTTTCTCTGTTAATTACAGAAGCGTACTATTACATGTTCTGTTTATTCTTAGACTATATTTTCATGTTATAACGTGATAATATTTATTCTACGAACGTGAAACATTTCAAGTTATAACGCGAGTTTGTTGTATCGTAAAAATGTGAAAAACGTCAGGTAAAGTGACGAGGACGCGATGAAACGGTGTGCAGGAGAGCAGATGAGTGGAAGGAAATGGCTCATTTAAGTGGCTTAATTCAGTTATGCTTCATGCTGGGAATGACACATGGAGATTCTGTTCTGACTGTGCACGGTTGATAACCGTGAGCAGCACGTGCACGCTACGAAGGATCTTAAAGCGCCTGAGACTGTACAGAAGGAGGAATCAGCCCGACCCTCTGGAAGTAGCACCATTTGGAAGGATGGATGCAAGCGACACCATCTCAGCTGCATCCAACAACACGGTTTTACAAAAAAATGACCACGTTTTTACAATATAACAAACTATCACGATATAATGTGAACTGTTTCACGTTCTTACAAAGAATATTATCACGTTATAATGTGAAAATGTGTTGTTCTAACAATAAACATAACACGTAATAACGTGTTACTGCTCAGTTTTTATTTAGTTATTTAGTTATTGGAGTTTCTCCTTTTGATCCGCCTCCGTCCGTCTTTCCTACCTGTGGTCCAGCCAGTGCTGCTGCTGCAGCTGCCGTAAGGAGGAGAAGGCCTCCGCCAGGCTCCTGTTGAGCTGCAGCACCACCTCGCCGCCCCCGCCCGCCCTGGTCGGAGCCCATCCCTGCGGAAGCCTACGGAAGCAGGTGGAACGGGGCTCAACGCAGATGCTCGGATGTTCCACTCACAGTGTGATGTCACAGAGTGATGTCATCACTCTGTGATGTCATCACCCAATGAAATTGCCAACGAAATTCTGAGCGGCGTTCTTACTGGTCTGCGCTGGTGTTTCCGTAAACGGTGGCGTTCCCAGTCGCTCCGGCTGAGGACGTGATCCAGCTGTTTCCACTGACTTCTGGGATGGCGTCACCTGCAGCCAAAATATGGAAAGTCGTGTTCATGCTCTTCGGAAGCAGAACCGAACCAGACAAAACAGCAGGCAAAGACAGAGGTCATCTCACTCTGTTCGCCACGGGTCTGGCGGAGCCTCAGCGTGCCCAGTAGCACACTTCCTGTGTCCCTTAAGAGGACAGAGTCGTCCAGTAGCCGCGGCAACAAGGACTGATTTAGCCACATCAGAACGCTGCCTCGGCTGAGAGAAGAAAAAAAGGATTTCAGTCATCTTGTAGACGAACCGTGTAAGAATCTCTGAGATTTGAAGAGTGAACATTTCCTCGATGGGTGGAGAGCGCGTGGGGGGTGTACCTGCTGACGTTGTGGTAGTCGGGCGTGTGGAGCACTCGCTGGAGCTGAGCTCGCAGCCTCAAGCCGTGCGTGTCCTTGCCCGAGTCCGAGTAGTTGAGCAGCAAAACCACCAACAGGAAAAACATGTAAACCAGGAAATTCTGAAAAATCCAACCAAAAGGCATCAGCACGGGGAGGCCGGGCGCGCTGGCGTGCATCACCTCCGCTCGCGTCCTCCCCCCACCTTCAGCATGGTGTGCAGCATGTGCACTTTGCGGGCCTGCTGCCGGGCCTGGGACAGAGCAAAGCCCTGAGGGGGTCTCACCCTGGAGACCCGCTGGACCACCCTCTCAACGCGGGGGAATTCCACCAGCACGTCCTGGTCCTCCGGACGCAGCCGACGCACACACGCCGCGTAGTAGAGCGCCTCACACACCACCTGCGTGGAGAAGCGGAACACAACGCAGCACAGCAGGGGGTTCCGGTCAAACGATGCTCTGAAATATGCACGTCTCTAAAAGCAGCTGCTGGGAATGTCCGCTAAGTTCCCCACACGTCATCGCTGAGGAAAGCGTCGCTGAAGGACGCCGAAACTGGGACGGTGAGGACAGCAGACATGAATGGGTGTAAAAAAAAAAAATCACCTTTATTGGTTCTAAGAGCAGGCAGGAGCAGAGGAAACCAGCAAAGCAGGAGATGAGCCACAACATGGCGACGTTCTGAGTGAACCCGTGACCCGCCCACACCGACACGCCGCCGGCCAGGGCGATCGCCGTCCAACTACCCCACAGCGCAGCCCGGCCACACGCAGGAGGAAAGCGCCGGGGGCGGCACACATCTGTCACAACTGGGGA
>BJFM01003971.1:46956-67095 GCA_016586285.1 Arothron firmamentum | reverse complement strand
TATATATATATATATATATATACATACATACATACATACATACATATATTCATCATCTATACATTCTGATTGATTTGCAGGTGAGGAGTTTGATGATGTTGAGGACAAGGCCACTTATCAATCAATGCTTGCTAGAGATGAACGGCGCTTCAAGAATGCTGACCGAGATCGTGATGGTATTGCCACGCGTGAGGAGTTTACCGCCTTCCTTCACCCTGAAGAGTTTGATTACATGAAAGATGTTGTGGTGCAGGTATTTATGTAACTCTATCTCTCTATCTATAAATCAGTCAATCATCCAAGATTTGTCAATGTGTGTAACATGGCAACCCCCCATGACGTCACCCATAGGTTTGTGAAGAGCCATCTTGTAAGCCTGGAGTTCGGCTTACAAGACTCATTGTCTTTGAAATTATGGAAATGTTTTCAGATGGACCACCAGATCATAATTTAGGATGATAAAATACTATTTTCTTGATTGAAAATGAATGGTAGTGGACAGTGTTTTTTGGAGCCAGCCCCCCCAGCAGATCTCGCAGGTATTGCACATAAAGTCACTTCTGCGGTGGCTTCACTTTTCAAACCAGAAGGCTGTGTCCAATGTTATATACAGTCCCTGGTATAGACACATAAGACCAGGACAGGGTAGGTATTTATTGCTTAAAAATTAAAAATCTATTCATCATGCTGTCCTTGAGCTCTTTATGCTGCTACAGTTTCCTTCCTTTGGTTTTTGTAGACAGTTTTCTTTAAACTGTTAAAAATTTCTTGTGACACTTACTAATCATGTGTCTATATTTGTCAGATCTAGGTAGGCGGGACTCCAGTGCGGATCAGATGTTAAACATTTCTTTAATTCCCAGTAATCAGCCCTAGCAGGCAAAAAAAAAATATCTAATTCAGCAGGCAGAATCAGTTCGATAAAACAGTATTAAACAATTCATGGGCAAACAAGCAACAATTGCACAATAATTTTTCAGCAGATAATTATCGGCCGATATCATACAAAATACCTCCGATAATATTTTTGTTTGCGCTGCGGTTCTTTTTTTTTTTTTTTTCAAGCGCTCTCACTCCTCCATGAGACCTGAATGGGCTGAATGAGTGCTGCATTCAAGTAGCGTCAGTTTAATCTGAAAAACAAGTTACTCACTGGAAAAAATGACAGAATTCAATTCGGTGATAATTTGGGTATTTGCTGATTTTACTTATCATCAAGGTCTTATCAACAGTATGTTACACATAAACAATAGAAAGATGAACATGAGAAGGTTGGGAAAATGACTTCTAAGTTCTGTGTTCATCTATGTAGATGATAACTCGCTGGCAATTTGCAGTAATGTTCCAAACAAGCTCCACGGGGAGGGAAAAATAGCACGGGCTTTAATACTTAAAAAAAACCTTAAAAGTCGCTTGAAACGTAACTATCACTTTCGTAGAGTTTTAAAGCGCACGTGCGCAAATTATTTCAGTTATAGAGGACTTTAGTTTAAATAAGTAAAATTTTAAGAATTTTTTTCATTTCAATAAATAAATACCTTCACTTATACTTAAAGAGTGAAAAGTGTTTTGGCTTTGTTAAAACTACTGATGTCGTGGTATATCTGAGCCACTGAGTCCACTTTTGCTCATTAGTCATTTTTATTTCCGAATATATTGTCAGTTATTGTATTGGTAACAGCCTTTGGAAGCAGAAAGTTATCGGTATCAGTTAGTTAAAGTTATCGTGCATCAGTTAAAAACTCCCTTTTAACAAAAAGGAACCTTGAGCAGGGACAGGGACAATCTCTTCTTAAACAGCTCGCTAGCTGGATTAAAAAGGAGAAGTTGAGATAGGGCAGAAAGAGAAGAATATACAAATACATGATCCATGCAAATGCAAGCGAAAAAGTGAATCGCAAAGAGAAAACACAAGGGGTGTGCTGAATTCTTTTACAAAAAAAGCAGTCTAGGTGCGGACAGAACACTACCAAAACTGAAAAAATAAACCAACACCAGTTCACATCAAAATCAGCAGGTATGGGTGTTCCTAAGAGTTTAGGATGTATTTACTGCAAGATCAACATTTCATTGACTTGCACCCTGGATAAATCACTTTAAATAATAATGATGTCTAATAATCTAATATGTGTTCTTATCAATGGTTGGCTGCACAATGAGAACTAATAATGTTCTTATTCAGGAAACAATGGAAGATATTGATAAAGATGGAGATGGAAAGATAAACCTAGATGAATACATTGGTAAGTTGCTTGACCTAGATGCCTGAAATGACCCCCCCTCTGTGTTTAACATTGACTGTATGAATATATCAGTGTCTGTACTTCTGCTTTATAGGTGACATGTACACAACAGAGAATGGGGAGAGTGAGCCTGACTGGGTCCAGACAGAGAAGAAACAGTTCTCAGAGTTCAGAGATATCAACAAGGTAAAAGAACAAAAAGATTTGTCTGACTAACCAAGCAATATATTTGTTAAGGTCTTGTGCAGTAACTATTTTGATATATTTTGTATATAAACACAGATGATATACATAAACATAATTTGATCACTAACTCTTATAAAGAGCAATTATTGGAGTGTGTTGTTGGGGGGGCGAAATTTATTCCCAGAATTGGCATGTTAAAAAAATTTGCTACGGTATTCGCATTCTAAAAGTTTTGTTACACAGGACGGCTACCTAGATGCTGGCGAGGTGGCCCACTGGATTTTGCCAGGAGAGGTTGATCATGCAGACAATGAAGCTAAACACTTGATTCATGAGACAGATACTGATAAGGTAAGTACTGCTTCCATGAGTCATCGCGTCAAGATATTCATGAAGTCATATCAAAACCGAATAAACAAAAAGTGTAGTATACAAAAAGTGTTAGACATCGATAACATTGCATTGATAACAGCTTTGCACACTCGGTATTCTCTCAGTTAGCTTCATGAGCTAGTTTTCTGGAATGGTTTTCAGTTAACAGATGTGCACATGTAGGGATGAGGCACACGGGTAAGCTCAAAAAATTTGCAGTCGCAAAAAAACATCAGATGCCGTGATGAAACTGGCTGCATGAGTACTTCCCCAGGAAAGGAAGACCTCGAATTAATTATGCTGCATTATTATGAAAAGAATTAATTATGCTGCAGAGAATAAGTTCATCAGAATTACCAGATTTTAAAATAAGAAATTAACAGAGTTCAAGCAGCAGACACGTTTCAAAGTCAACTGTTCAGGGGAATGTGAAAACAAACAAACAAATAAAAAAAGGCTTGAGCCAAAAACAGGTCATTGGACCAGTGGAATTTTGTACCTTAGTCTGATGAGTCCATATTTGAGATTTTTGGTTCGAACCACTATGTCTGATGTATGGGAATGCTCTGCTGGTGAAACAGAATATTATGCAACACACCATCTAATGACACAATAACCACCAGAAGCCTGTTTCAGAAAGCAGGGTTAGGAAAGACCCTGAGTTATTTAGTCCCCAACTGAGGGGGAAACTCAGATTTTTTTTTGGTTTCACAAAGCTGGGGCAGCATTACTCTGAGTCAGTTACCCAGGCAACATTGTCCATGAAACTAACCTGCTAGTGAACAGGTTAGTTTCACATAGCCCAGAGTTTTGCCTGCTCATAAAGGGCATATTGCAGGTTATATTATTTCTTTTCTTTTTTTTTTTTTTCTTTTTTTTCAAAATTCAAGTGTAACAATGGTTGAAAAATTACCCTTTGAAAATTTATTACATTCAACTACACTAAAAATAGGGAACTTGGGCTTTGTTACGTACAAACCTGTGTTTTCTGACCCTAAACTGCACCGACATATTTCTGTGATGTCGCATTCAAGTGGGTCTACATTAAGGTATACCAAGAATGTGCAAAACTGTCATCAAAGCAAAAGGGAGTCATTGTAATGAAAGTAAAATATAAACCTTATTTTTCTCATTTGACTAGCAAAGTAGAGCTGATCTAGACCAAATTATTATATCCAGTGGATTATAATAGTCCAGGATCCAATTGTTGAGGATGTGGCTCAGTTGGTGTGTATGGAGTTTCTGCATTAATGCCTGTAGGATACTTATGTTGAAAGACAAAATGAAATCCATGAAGAGCAGATAGCTTTACAATCGCCACAGCATAAGCAGATAGTGGTAGAACTTGCCATTCTTCACTCCTTTGCAAAAATGATTGCAGTTATTGTAGACTATTGTTTGACTATTGACAGGGCTAAGAGGATATACATAACTTTTTAGTGTAATATGTTTTTTAAAAAAAGAAAAGAAAAGAAAAACTCTGGTAACTCAAGTTTCCCTTTATGTGTCAACCAGGTTGAAAATACTGTAAAATACATAAAATGCACGGAAGATATAGATCTTTATTTGTTAGTATACATTAACAATTAGACAACAAACAAACAAATTCTGAATGAATTACTAACAAGAATCTTTCTTGTCTGTCCTGTCATTTTTGTATTCTGCACTCCAATCACATTTAATCTATCACCAATGCTGGATGGAATCTGATGATCAAGGATGAGAAAATAACCAAGAAGGAAATTCTCGCCAACTGGAACATGTTTGTGGGGAGCCAGGCTACAAATTACGGAGAGGATTTAACAAAGAGTCATGATGAACTTTGAAGAAGTGGGAGCTCTTGTTTTTAGATTTTGTTACTGTGTGGAATTTGGTTACGGTAGTTTTAATATTTGGAGTTATATTGAGTTTCGAATTAACTTTTGATGCAAACATATGCATTTGTGGCAGTCAGTTTTCATTCACATTCAGTTTTCACTCATATACTGTGTATATGAGGATTGAAGTAGTGTTAGGTTATTGGCTTTGTGGGATTTATTTTGACCAAAATACATTTTTCTATAGCTCTGTTTTGTATTAACCATTGTGACATTATTATATGTAATTCAAAAAATCTTGCAGAGCCTTACATGGGTTTTGTATTGAACCTTTAGGTTTCAAATGTTGAGGTTTAGTCATAAACATTTGGCCAAGTCTTGCCATCTTGTGGTTGCAAGATGGTAGAGTTCCTAAAATCCACAAACTAATCAGCAATCCAAGATATTAATTCAAGAATTTGTAGTTAAGGTACTATTAATATTGCTTATTTGTTTAATTGTATGACAAGACAGTAAAATTCCTCTGTGCATTTCCCCCACCTTCTTTCTTTCTCAGAATGAATGATTGTTTTTTAAATTCCCAACTGAGTCGTGCCAAAAATTATGTTGACAATTCTGTTTCCCATTAATAAAATATTTTTGACTTTATCAATTGCAACTGTAAAAAAGAAAAATGAATAGAAAATGTTTAATTCATTCACCATTAACATTCCACAGATATTCCTTCGTAAGTATATATATAATTACTTTATTCCACATTATTATCAAATTGCATGATTAATTTTATCACATTTTTAAATACATATGCATAGTTCCATATGCTGGGGCATATTCATTATTATCATTTATTATGATGTCCTTAATAGTGTTTCATGAGTTTGGTGAAAATATGCTCATGCGTTTCTATTTCACATCTGTAGAATTGATTTCTTTTCTTTTTGCATCATATGGTTCCCTATTCTATATGTAAAATTTAGCCCACCCCAGTAGCACAGTAAGAGTAAAGTGAGCACAGTATGATCATCATATGCGGGCATGTTTTAATAAAAAATGTAACTAAAGGCTACATCAACAATTTTTTTTTTCCCAAAAAAGATAAAAATAAAAAATAGTTGCTCACTTACAGGAGACATTTTGCAAATTGTTATCTGCTTGTCTGAGAGGACAGTAAAAGCTGTTGACTGTAGGCTACCTACTGTCCATGCAGGCTCTGAGAAATAAATAAACCGTGTTGATACTATACTGAAAAGGACTGTTAGAGGGGAGGCAATGCTCTTTTGAGAATGTTATGCTTTTTTTCTCAGAATCGCTGATACAACCTTTAAGTAGTTCCTGCAGGAGTTTGTTTAACTGAAGCACTTTCGGTTTAACACCACATTAATGCTTCCAATTGTAAGCAAACAACCAGAAGGGCCTCAGTAAGTCTACCTGACAAATTGACAATTGATAAATAAAAGCAAAATGTATGCATTGACAAGGACAGTTTGTTTGAATATAAAGTGTGATTAAAGAGAAAACATAATTAATTCTTGTAAAAGTAGCTTTTTTTAAAGTAGTTATTCACATTATTGTCTGTATGCATTACTGTCTCTCTCAGGATGGATTTCTGACACTATCTGAGATGCTCGAGAAGCTGGATTACATCAAAACCAGCACCATCACTGATTATGGAGCCATGACTTTTGAAGGCCATGATGAACTGTGATGTCACGTGTCCCAGTATAATATAAATTGTGTGAATGTGAGATGATGTCCAAAACAGAAGATCTTAACAATCGCCATGATCGGATATCACTTTTTTTTAATCCGATACAACATACAGCAACTTCTTGAAATCTCATTCCAGAGCACTTCCATTTCACACCCTGTTTTTCATAGACACTTGAAATGATAAATATAACAAAACCTTTTACAGGCCATGACAGCAAAATATTCCCACTAAATGCAACTGACTGTTTTTAAGCCTTCACTACAGTAATTCTGCAGTGCAGACTTTCATATTCTCCTTAAAAGTAAGTTATGTGGTGGAGAAAAAGTAACTGTAGTGTTCACAATGGCCTGAGATTGGATCTATGCCCTTGACACTCGGTGAAAATGGCAAACAAAAAGTCCAACGAGGTGAGTGTTACTCTGAAAACTGTAATGCTAGTTTCAGGAAGAACCATCTAGAAATTATCAGTACTAATTACTTGGTTTGTTTGTTTGTTTGTTTTTTTGAGGTTGTTAATGGGAAATTCAAACAATCCAGAAATAGTTCTTGACACATTTTAATTAAAAAAAAAAAAAAAGTAAATCCTGTGAGAACAACAACTGACCACGACAGCTTCTGCGACAGTAAAGGAAAACAACAAAATTGTAAAATAAATCACACTTGCATTACTGGCCTCGACTCTCTGGCATGAAGCTCCACCCCGCAAGAAGCAAACCCAGTTCCACCCTGTAAGAAAACAGGACACAGTATTGTAAACGGCTCAAATAGAATTTTGTGCTGCAGACATGGTGCCATTTTATTCTATGCAGACCACAACTTCTGGATCTCTAGCCGTGCAGAGTGTGTACATGACACCAATGTCATGGGCAAACAGCAGAACTAGGACCGACACTCACTTATCTCGATAAGTCTCCGGTGACTTTTATTTAAATTCCACACTGGAGAACACACATACCCTCTGTAGGAAAATGATGTCTTTGTCAGAAAGTTTGTCCCCAGTCACTGGATCGATCATGTCCTTCTTGATCAACTTCTCCACACACTCCTGGGTCACCACAGCACCGCTAAACACAAGACAATGTTAACGTTAACAAAGCTTTTCCATACTGTCATTCTTGTGTTGGAATCTTTACAAGACTGGGCTCAGGTGTTGGTCAAATTGACCTTTCAAACTCACATGCTCTGATAATTTAATTTGGACCAGCAGAGTAACTAAATTAACTTAATAGAGAAAAAAAACCTTCTTAGGTGAACACAGAGAATTAAAATGTTGGGGTAACGGGATTGCTGTGACAATTAGTCTTCTAGGGGCAAATTAGTGATGGGAAAAACAAATTAGCACAGCTTGACACGGAGCGGCGGAAAAGCCTCATGATTGGCGTGACACTGTGTGTTAGCACTCACGAGGGTCGCAAAACGGCACACGGGACGCTGTTTCCCAGAGCATCTCTGGTGACGGCACAAACATACCTCTCCTGAAGGGGGAAAAAAGAGACAGAAATCAAACATCTACAACCGAAAAGAAGCCATGTTGGCTATTACTGGCATGGTCTTGCTTGATTGAGCTCTGTTATCTAGTAGTTGTGCTGAGTTTACAAGAAATGGATAAGAAGTGCTGCGTGAGTATGAATTTAGAAGTGAATTCTAGTTTTTCTACTGTCAAATCTTCTGTCATGACATCCAATTGCGCATTGCATTCGTCGCATTCTTCTCTCTTCTCAGCACTTTTTCCCTGATGATTTTGAGTGTTTTAATCAGCCACAGCTAAGAACCAAATTTCAGTAATATCATAGTAACACTATGATATTGCCAATGATCCTCCGTCTCCCTTAGGTCCCTCACTGTTGTCTTCCCTTTGGTTGCGTTCAGGCTCGAATTAAAAATAAAACAAAAATAGAGAAAATGCACTGTTACCACTGCGATGCAAAGGGTGCAATTAAAGCGAGCAGAAAAACAGCAAGCAAACATGATGCACTCAGTTTACATTAAAATTACTTGAATAAAATGAAATCAGAGATGAATACAATTCTCTGTAACTTGTATATTAATTGTGCCCCAAAAGCAAGTCAAGTTAAAAATGTGTTTTCACATTTTACTTTCACAAGTAGAATGATCGAGCCTTGTTGGCACTACTGCACGGCACCAGCTATAACCGACATACCTAAACCTGCATAAAGGTGTTGGGAGAAGCCTACCTGGCGCGTAAGTAGGGCCACTCGACTTAGGGTCGGGTCCAGTGGAGTGAAGCACACAGTGATGAGGTCATTCATCTTGATGGGTTTTCCAGACATGGGGCATAGTACAGTTTTACTCTTGGGAGGAAAAAAATAAGAGTGGGGGAAGAGAAAATATATTGTTGAAGATGTGATATTTGGCCTTTGGTTTAAATAAGATGATCTGTGACTGCACCATTAGATGAGCAAAGCTTTGATTTCACTTGTTTCTGTGGGAGTACATGAACACTCATGTTGTTAATTATTAGAGGGTTGCTTGTTACTACTCATCCTTTCTTTCACGCCTGGCTATCAGGAAAGGACAGTCTGTCTTATCCCACAATTTGTAGGCCATGATATAGAATGATTTGTGTTTCTGGCTTAACGATATTAACAAGTAAACCTCAAATTGCAATAATAAAAAAAAATGTGGCAATTAACAGAAAATGTATGCCAGGATGACAATAATATGATTCCACAGCCACTGGCATAATATTTTTAATGTTAATATCACTTACTGGTTTCTTGAGCAGACTTGGCTTAGCTTCTGGGGTCAAGGAAGGGATCCAAAAACTGGGAAGGCTGTTGTTAGAAGAAGTACTTGCTTTGGATGACTCTGCGGAGCCGTTTTCAGTCTGGGATGTTTTGTTACCAATAGACTGCCCTAAAATACCATTAAAAGAATCTTTATTTTACAGTACAACAGTGGTTAGACTACAACAGGTTGCACACCACAAGATTAAAAGCTGCAATTTTATTCAGCAATTTGTGCAGCAAAGCCATAGCTCCTAAAAGGCATAACAGAAAAATGCTGAGCAGCATCAGCATTTTTCTGTGCCTTTTTTTGTATTTCTTTCATGTTACTATCCGTCAATATGCCATCAAAGACAGTTGATAGACAATGAGAAATGCTGAACATTTGATTGGTCCACATAGACCCTGCCTAATTTCTGACCTTCTGGGGAAAAATACAACAGATAACACTCAAGTATCAACTGATGGTTGTATAAAAATGTTCACAATGTCAAAAAAAAAGGTTCACAATGAAACCTTATCTCTCTACTCAGGAATAACAACTATGAGGGATATAGACAATTAATCATGGATGGTCTACTGTATATTTAAAATATTAATGAAAGGGCCATAACTAATCAAAAATGAAAAGATGTGTGCTATTCTAAAATAAAAAAATATTAACTGAAGGTTTAGGTTTAGGTTCATTTGTATTGTCAAGTTTAGAGACAACTTATTTCATATTTGTGCTACTACTGGATAGAAGGGTGTGGCAATGATAGCATTAGCCCCTCAGTCCAGTAGCATTCCTACATGCCTCTTTCAAAATCTCCATCAATGTAGCACTCTGCCCCTCAATGTATGCTTGTTTATACTGAATCCATTCATGATTTGAGAGATCAGGTACATCAGTTTTGCAATATTTCCAAGTTGTCAGCACAGCATACTTTTTCCCCTTACAAACAAAAATAATAATTCAAAGAAGCATCTACTTCTTATATTTTGTTATACAAAATAAACTTCTACTCTAATAAGTTGACTTTGACCTAAGCAGATAATTACCAAACATGAATGGGTTGATGGGTTTCGACACAATGCTGTTCTCCGTAGTTTTAAACTTCTCCACCTTTTCTCTTTCCCCAGATCTTGACTCGAGCTTTGTGGTGCTCTTCTGCGTTTGCTTCTGCTTCTCATATGCCTTAAAACAACAAAACTTAATAAGTAACCTTAAGCAGAAAAAAACAGAACGCAACTGAGAGAAGAATCCACTACTATCCTGAGTACCAATATGTACAGATACTACACAATACAACATTTAAGCTCTTTTTGGAAATAATGCAAGAATCCATAAAATCTCACTTCTTACAGCAAAAAAAAGGACGAGGATTCTGAAAGTTTTCAGGTTTTATGGAACAGAAACAAAATGGAAAAATGATTTCATCAAAACAAATGAAATGTGTATTACATAATTTCTCTTGTCCTATAGATTTAGGTTGTCCAACAACAACAACAAAAAAGTAAAAACAAATACTGTATATCTTCAGTGGAAATTTGGGTGCCTGCATTAATGCTCCAGCTTCAGAAAAATATGCAGAAGACATTCCAATCTTCATCAATGATGTGGGCAGTGGGCAGCACATTTTTTGTGGGCATGCATCATTGCTAGCTTCAGTCTAAAACAGTAAAGCTTTGCATTCTGCATGCTCTAAAATAGTGGTGCTGCTTTATATGACGAAACAGATTGGTCGTATTCCCCATCTTTGTGAGGATATGCTTTTGACACACTTTACACTGGGCACTACTCTGTTTCTTATATGACATTAAATATCTCAATTGCTCCCATGCTACCACACTTCTTGTGCTCTTCTTTTCAAAATTGTTTTTAAAAGAACTGCTCTCATCATCACTGGCTATTGTTGTCTTCTGTCAGGAACATAGACTATCCATATCCTGTCAACCCTGCCTTAGATTTCTATCGAGGAAAGGTTCTATTACGATGTCTATCCTTCATAGTTCATCAGCAGTAGGGTACCCCCCATTTGAGTATGGTCAAGGTTATATAGTCTGAGATGTTTGAGCTTACCTTCATTTTTTTGGCAATTTCTTTCTTTTGGTGCAAGATGTATTCAAGAATAGCTTGTTTTTCATACAAATATCCATCTGGACTGTTGACAAAAAAGAAAAACAATTATGTAGCTAGAATAATACAGCATAAAGGAAATAAACAATTTCTACAAGATTTGTCATGTTTCAGGCAAATACTTTTGGTGATCCAAATGCGTGTTAGCTAAATAACTATTGGTCATTATTGACAGTACAGCAGAGTGCAGAAGTAAACTTCCGACATCAGGCTCAATAAACAGTCAAATGGAGGATAACGCCCAACCAGTAAAAGCAATTCTTTGATAAGGTAATTGAATAAATTGTGTGCACACATAAATTTTGTGTAAAAACATTTTTACTCAGTACTTATACTTACACAATGGTTAAGTGATTGAACAAACACACACTTTGTATGTATGAAAAAAGAAACATACGTGACAACGGGATCCTGACATGGCTGTAGTGACAGGCAGCAACAGTCAAAGTCTTTGATTGCATCTTTACCCAGTCTGATGCTCTGTGTTCCATAACCAGATGCCGCTGAGGAGAAGGACCCACATGTCATCCTTACATTGTATATCAGAAGCTTAATCATGAAAATCTGTCCAGATCTTTCTAAAGCGATTGTCATTTTCTCAAAATACCACATTAAAACAAGACAATACTCTCCCCGGTGTTGAAAACTATCTTTTCTTCTCAGAAAAAACAAAAGCAGCAAAACGGTGCTCGAGACACTGGCCCTCATTCATCAAACGAACGTACGTCAGAAAACTGCCCATCGACCACGCAAGGATCGCGAAGTATTAATTTGAGTGTACGCCACGATCAAATCTCACGGCAAGTCTGACATCGTGTACACAATGTTGAGTGCGGTGCAGCGCAGAAGTCTGAAAAAAATTCTGAAAATAATGATTTAAACAAACCTCTAACACAGTATAACACACGTGCATCCGATCGTAAGATGGCTCCTGCGCTCAGATCTGCACTCATTTCTACGCAATACTGATAAATGATGGCCACTGTTTCGCTTTAAATGGTCGATGCCCTGTCGCGCAATAACAGGATAGAATAGTACACAATTAATAATAAATAATAATGGAATAAAAGCAGTAACAAAAAATTGAAAACTACTATAGACCTTTTAAGGACCTTTCGACATAGGGATACGGGTTCTTCTAATAATTACCTGTATCTTTTTTCTTTTCGTGGTATGTATATACAGCTCCAGCCGTACAATTTTTTCCGTGGCGAGTCATTGTCTTCAAATTCTGTGGTGAAATCAGCTACCTGAAAATACAATACTGAAAAAATACTTTCGCCTTGTCAAGTAATATCTATGGCAAGACAATAACAATAAAAGTAAGCAGGCTCTCAACAAGACTCAAATACAACAACAAGGCTAGATACAATTAAAATGTAATTAAACAACGACGTACTCGTTCAGTGGTTGGAAATTCTCGATAATATCAGTAGAAGTACTAGAAAATGATTGTGACGACGACGACAACTTCAGCTTCTTCCCTTTTCTCTTCCGCCTTCTTCTTTGCGTTGGGCAGCAACGTTGCGGTGTTTTACCGCCACCAACTGGCTAGGAGCTGCAACAGTGACCCTAACGTTGCCTTTGAGACCGTCACTGGACTTTCACCTCATCGACATGTGCTCCTTTTTTTTCCTTCTACTTGTTCGTTGTCCTTACGAGACGAATCTTTTTTCTTTTTTTAATCTTTTTTTTTGTCGGACTCCTATTTTGTGTGACAGTGAAGGTTTTGGTTTAATACACGGCTGACTGGACTTGGTTCTGTGTATGTGTGTGTGTGTGTGTGTGTGTGTGTGTGTGTGTGTGTGTGTGTGTGTGTGTGTGTGTGTGTGTGTGTGTGTGTGTCTGTGTGAGTGTGTGCACGCGAATGTGTCTGAGGGGGCATTTTAAACTGTATTTTTTTTCCCACACCGATTGACGAATTGTCATGAAAATTAATACACATTTTAAAGTCTCCCGGTTCTAACAAGGGCACAAACGGGGTCAGTGAGCAAGAGCAGGAGACAGTCAAAATTTCTGTTGTATTTTGTGTTGTATTGTTCTCCATTATTAAACTATCTTTTCCTTTTATACCCTCTTCACTAATATTCTCTAAACTAAGGATTTTTTTCGGGGGCAGTGGGGGTTGGGGCGGATGTTCCAGTAAACATTGTAAACTATTACATGGCTAATTTAAAATGTGACACAATAATATGAGTTTAAGGCAAATAGGGCTTTCTAATAATACTGATTTTCAATACTAATTGTGCCACCATTTTAGTTCAGAATCTCTCATTATGCTTCATTATGATCTCAGGTATCAGCGCTTCATTTCAGTCTCCTCTGACAGACCAGAATAAACAGTAACTCATCTTTTGTCCACTAGATATTTCTTTTTGAAACTAGTCCATGAAACTAGGCATTTCTCAGCTTTAACAAACAGGGAGTTCTCCAGGAGCCGCTTGCAGCACTGCCCGCACATGCAGTGCGCTCCTCTATGGACTTTAAAAAGATCAGAATGTCATCAAGGTTAACAAACACAAAGCAATTTAACATGTCTCTTAGCACGTCTTTCACTAGCACCTGAAATATTGCAGGGGCATTAGTGAGACCAAAAGGCATTACCAGGTACTCATAGTGACCTGCCGAGGTGTTAAAGGCAGTCTTCCATTTGTCCCTCTCTCTGATGCAGACCAACTAGTAGGCATTCCGCAGGTCTAACTTGCTGAAGACCTTTGCCCCCCTGGAGCAATTCGAAAGCCGTGGATATTAAGAGGATACTGATTCTTGACCTTGATGTCATTCAGGCCCCGGTAGTCAATGCACGGTTGCAGGGACTTGTCCTTCTTTTCCACAAAAAAAAAAAATCCTGCTCTGGCGGGAGAAGAAGAAGGCCGGATGGTCCTGGCTACCAGCTAACTATTTATGTCTGCCTCCATGGCCTCCCGCTCTGGCTCCGACAGTGAATAAACACCAGATGCAGGTCATGGTATTCAGGAGGCTAGGTCGCGGGCTCAGAGGATTCGGCTGGTGTCTGTTGTGAAGACGCAGCTGGCTTTAGGCAATTAAGATGACAAGTGGATCCCCACTCCTGGATGGTCCCGGTCTCTCAGTCAATGTGGAGATTGTGTCGACGAAGCTGTGGAAACCACAGGATCAGCAGCAGGTCGGGTTGGTTCAGAATGTGGAACTGGATCAGCTCGTGGTGGTTCCCAGACAGGAGCAAGGGCACCGGCTGGGTCTGCAAGGGTCATGGTTCTGAGCCTATGTCCATCCAGTGCTCCGGCCAGGACAGGAAGAGGCAAAGGTTCCCAGAGTCCCAGCTGGCGGACCATCTCTCCACTGATGACACAGGTTTCACCCTAGGAGTCCACCAACGTAGCCAACTCGTTAGAGTGCCCCAGAAGTAGGAGCCGGGCAGGTAGAAATTAAGTGGACAGGTAGAAATTAAGTGGCTCTCTCCACCACAGTACATACATAGATTAGCCCGGCATTCACACCTGTGCTCCTCTGGTGTTAGCAAGGTGCGGGCCGCTCAGTTGCATGGCTCCGGCCCGGGTGAAGCTGGCTCCGGTGGCGTGGAGTTCTGGTCACCAGCATTCTGGGGAGGCAGGCACTAACGTCTGCTGCATCTGCTAGCCTGCACCTGCAGATCCACCTGGATGGCCAACTTGATGACGCCATCCAGCGACGAGGGTATGTCATATGCTACCAGCATGTCCTTTACATAGTCCGCCAGCCCGTGCAAAAATGCGTCTGCAAGAGCGGCCGCAATTCAGCCACTCTGGCTGGCCAAAGTCCGAAACTCCACGGCATAATCATCTACAGTCCTCTGGCTTTGACGTAGTGCCAGTAGTTTGCTTGCCGCAGCAGGCCAGAAGGTGCCCTGACCTTGTGCAGATCCTCAGCTAATGCCTGGAAAGAAGAACAGGCAGGCATCTGATGCTCCCACTCTGCTGTTTCAGCAGTCGGGCGTGGTTGGAGAGATAAGTGATTGCGAAGGCTGCCTGTGTGGCTTCCATTGCGAAGGTGTGGGGCTGCAGGGAGAACAACAGGGAACAGTTGGTGGTGAAGGCCCCACACGTCTCTGGATCTCCCTCGAAGCATTCCGGCATGCCTTTTCTAGCCTCTGCCGCTGCAGACGCAATCAGAGCTTCGTGACGCTGAAGTACATCCTGTATCTTCCCAAGCTGACTCGCAGGCCACGGACTGTGCACTGGGTCCATTTCTGGCCAGATTGTACTGTCACGGGCTGAACAAGGACCCAAGTGCAGCACAATCAGATGGAATAACAGTTTTATTGAAGGTAGTGAGAGACAGTCGACAATCTGATAGCTCGACTGGAGCTAACGTAGCGAGCAGGTCTTGAGCAGACAGCTTCTCCAACTCAGCATCCCGTGAGGTTGTGCCAGTGTTTGGAGAGGAAAACAGCGGTCAGACAAAAAGCAAAGTCTTGCGGTCAAAGACAGAAGGCAGGTAAGTTTACCGGGGAACGATGCAGGATGATCCATGATGTCCCTCCTGCAGTGGAGGCGACGGGCACTGCTGACGTTGTCTGCACTGTGGGGCCTGCCCCACCAGGAGTTGATGATCTTAGTTTCCTACTCTTAATTGTGAATGTAAGGTTATTGATTTTAAATGCTCTGAAAATTAAGTGTTGCTCGTGATGCAATGTCTAAATGTGATTCTATATGGATTCTTGAGCTGTGGTATCATATTGATGGTATTATAAGGTGTATTAAGTATGACGTCACTGAAATGCACGGCCCGCCAGTGGTTTTTATCATCCAGTTGTGCTGCACTTGGGTCTGTATGTGAACTCTGACAAAAGGAACAGTTCTAAACAAGTGACAAGTCAGTGCCTAATGGTGTCTCCAGTAGAAAATGCTTTAGATAGATGATGCTGGGAGCAGAGCCTGAAATTCAAATTAATTTAATTGATATTGCAAGAGAAGTCATTCCATGGCACTCTTACTATTAAAATACTGTAGAAATCACAGTAGACCTTATTGTACTGTAGTAAATCAAAATAGTATTAAGTTAACAAATATAAAACTTAAAAGACACAACCGCAAAAAAAAAAAAACGCATCACCTAGTAGTGCAACACATTCACAATGTTACAATAACTATTTTTTTCTTGGAGATTGATATTGATATTGTTGATCTGTTACATTTTTCTGGGCATATATATCTTTATGAAGAAATTGATTCAAGAAAAAAACATTGGCTGATTGGTGGTAAAAAAAAAAATCTCAATAAAAGTATCTTTAAAAGTTATACACAGAAAATACGCAACAAAAAATAAATACGATGAAAAACATTTGAAATTAATATTGAATGAACTGGTTTTTGCTTAGAAGACAACTGAAAGGAAAATAATTTTTTGTTTTTTAATTTCACCTGGAGCCACGAGGTAGCCAACTGCTGTCACTAAAGTAACGAGTTCCAGGTGAAACTACCTACAAGGTAGGATCGAAGACCTGCTGGGTCAGGGCTCTCAAGATAGTCTGTTCCGTATATTGTTGTTATTAAAGCAAGTAAAAAAAAAAAAAAAAAAAAAAAAAAAGACAGTCAACGCATGCGTCGAAGTGTATTTCTGCCGTAAAGTGATCCGTTGAAATTATTCGCGCATGCGCCTGGTTTGGCGCATTTACAGACGTAATATGGAGCAAATAGGGTTCCTGTTGCAAAACAGTAAAAACTCCGGTTACTGATCGGGCACGGTAACCTTTTCTAGACAAGTACAACACCAACCAAAGCAGGAAAACTGCTTTACTTGTCGGTGAGCAGCATTACGGAATAGGAAGCGGACAGTGCGAACAACTTAGGTCAGGAGGAGGACGAAGAGGACGAATTCTTTCGTATAATGTAGGTTAATGGAGGAAAGGTCTTTGAATATGTAATAATTACAGTAATTTACTGTTCTTCTATTACATTTTGAGAATCGGTACAAAGTACTTTTTCTTAATAGTTATAAATTCGTTTGTACTGTTTGAGGTATTGTTTTCGCACAGAGTAATACAAATACGCTGGGTGCGGCGCGGCTCCGACGCGACCACGCAGCTGATGGACGGATGTCGGTGCACGTCGTGACAATTTAGCACAAAATGCATCGCGTGCGCGACAGGAAATCGTGTGCGAAGAGAAAATAAAACATCCGGGAAATTGTCAAATTAAAAGGTCCTGTATTTAGAGCGATCGTTTTCAACAAGTCCTGTCTAGTGAGGGTCATCGCAATCATTTGAGACAAGGGCGAAGAAAGCCTCATCATCGGAGTACAAAGCCATACCATTATTTATGACGCGTCACATCCTTTTAAAAAGCATAATATATTAAAAAAAACATGGCATGGAAAGCGATTTCAGAAGCAATATGAGTGAATGGTTGGTCACTGAAATTACTCGAAATAATGCTTACAGTGTTTAATGTATTTTTTCTTTATATAACTGCAAAGTGGTAATATCGCGCGTTCGTACGTGATTTTGTTTTCAGCGTCTGGTCGGAGCCGCACGGCGCTGACGCAGCCGGTGTACTTTGCCGGACGGAAGAAACGGAGCGAAAGCCGCGGTTGCAACGCAAACACATTCAGTGTAATTTCGGGGTAATAGTTCCAGGCTCATGCACCAAGGGGATGGCGTACTACTATATCAATGCAGCAATGACTTTTATGCTGGTTCCTTAGTCAAAGAAAGAACAGCACACAGTAATATTATAGGCTATATTTAATTGCTGTTGATGTGTACAAATATTGCTTGTTGCAACAAAACACTAATATAAAACACAACGTAAAGAGTTTTGGTAAAACGGATCTGTATCTTTTGGGATCGCATTTGAAAATGTAATCTGTCACATTAATCACCTTTTATGTGTCGTTGCAGATGGCTCACAGGCTACTTATACGCAGACTTTGGAACTTCACTGTGAAAGACTTCCACTGCCTCTCTGCATCCACTGCTACATCTTCCAGCTTTCCAGTTATATTGCAGTCAACCAAGAATGGGGTTTTCTTCCTCTCAGCATCACACCCCATTACTCTTATGTCCCATCGGAGAGCTTCCTTTAACGTTCAGGACAAGGAGGACTTTACAGAGAGGGTCATCAATAGCCAACTCCCGGTGCTAATTGATTTCCATGCACAGTGAGTACTTCAAGGAGCAGTGATAGAGGATCATAGTAATTTTTTTTAAAGGTTTTTATTACGGGGCTTGCTACTATGAACATAAAAAAATCTTTATGCTTGTTTGCACGATGCACATCTGTGAGGGTTCTACACAGTTCGACAACACAATATGGTACAGCCTTGGTTATTTTCCATTACAAAATGGTGTAATGCCACAGTCTTAACAGAAAAAACAAACAGCATGATACAATAAATTCTTTATTACAGTCGGCATCAAATACAGACTCCAAAATCCTTCACCAAAAACATACACCACACAATCAAAGTATGCACAACAGCAGTACAACAGAATTGCATCTAACTCACCCAGCAAATCTCACTCTCTCTCTATCTCTCTATCTCTTTCTCTCTCTCATCCTCACTCTCTGTCTCTCTCTCTCTCTCTCTCTGTTTCTCTTTCATACTGATGTTTAAACAAATGCACAAAAAGTCAAATAAAATTTGAAATCGTAGCCCGCTTAGGAGATAACAGTTAATATGTACATTAGGTTGCATATCCTTCTCTTGAATACAAAGATCGGATAATTAATTGCACAAATGCATAACTTGGACACTTGAAAATAAGTAGTTTGAGTTGTGAAACTGGCATTTTTTTATGTGTCCACCTATCCCATATCATAGCTGCATGTGTAATGTCTTTACAATTCAAACTGCTTGAAAATTCTGTGAATATTTCTGTATTTGTTTCTGATACTGTCCTGGCATGACTATTCTTAATAATTGGTCCTTGCAGCGATATCCCATCATTCTTATCACTAGTATTTGTTCAACTCAGTCAATGTGTTGGGTATGTGATCAGTGATGCCCTTTTTTTCTCCATAGTTTTCATTGAAATGATTTAAACCTTTTGTCAGCACTGTAAAATACTTGTATAAATAATCGCTATTATTCCTTGTGTCACTTTAAAATGGGTGGTGTCCAAGTACAATTTTACAGTCGTGTTCACCAATCTCTATTTAAGATCATTTTTAACAGCAATACCATGTAAATGGTTGAGCATCGAAAGAATACATCAGAATAACTGACTGCCATTTCACTCAACAACCCACTAATATAAGTGTATACAGAATAAATATTGCCTGTACTTATTTTTGTAAAAAGACTTGCAGTTTGACCTTGATGACACTAAAATTGTATCTGTTGCTCCCGTCTGTTGCAGGTGGTGTGGTCCTTGCAAGATCCTTGGGCCCAGATTAGAGAAGGCTATTGCGAAACAGAAAGGCCGTGTTGCCATGGCAAAAGTTGATATAGATGATCACACTGATCTGGCTATTGAATATGGGGTAAGGTACACAGTCACAAGTCACACATATTTGTATGTGTCATGTTTAATTCTTCACAGACTGAGCTTTTTCTAAATTCATGTTTCTGCAGGTGTCTGCTGTTCCAACGGTAATTGGCATGAGGGGAGGTGATGTCATTGGCCAGTTTGTCGGACTTAAAGAGGACGATGAGCTGGACTCATTTGTCAGTCAGATCATTGGACAATAAACCAGCAAGCAGTTGGTTGTTATTACAGTGTTCTGTGTGGTTCTGCATGGCACTGTCAGCAGTCTAGAAATTGTCACTGTGAGCTCATATGGCAACAGTAAATAAACTTCTGTCCCATCTTGCAGACTTTCCAAAACATCCCACAGAAGCTGCCACTGGTCATATCTGTCAGTCCTTTCTTAATTTCATATTGAGCTTGATGTTGCTGACTAATTTCTCAGTGGATACATTGCGTGTTTCTTTTTTCCCCCTTTTCTAACACAATTAGTGAGTAAATGATCCCCCCCCCCCC
>BJFM01003971.1:25629-46939 GCA_016586285.1 Arothron firmamentum | reverse complement strand
GTAATGACAGTTGACCTCTAGATCCTAACCTTAAGACACTGTATCTTACCATGTTGTATGGTAAGGACCATTACAATTAATCTGATTACATCTGTATGCATTAATCATGTGAGGATGGAAGATGCAGTTGTCTCACTCTATGTCCTCAAAATATGAACTCATTATTACAATGCAGACTCAAATTTACTGTAACTAAACTAACCTGAGAAAATTTCAATAAATTAGTAATGAAATAATTCTGGATTTCGATTATATTCTTGATATGGGCTGGCTGAAGAAAAGTGGCATTGCCTTATTCCAAAATGAACTAAATAAAAAACAAAAATGTTGTAACATAAGTTATATAAAGGTGAATGACTGACTACCTCTTTGATCTGAGCTCTCACTTTTATTAATCATTTACCAAAACCCATGATTTCCCTTGTCTGAATAATGTCTCTTGATTTCCCTATAACTATTACCAGCCCCTTTAGTTTCTCTGACTATAATCACTCAGTTCACTTTGAATGTGCTGTAGTTCCTCAGTTTATCAGTTTTCAATGTGGTTGGGTCAAGAAGCCTTTTCACGTCATCTGTTTCATGTTTTCATGTCTCCTTTTTTCTAAGTTTTACTCTCCTAAATAAAAGTTTTGGTTGAATTAAAGTTGCAAACAGCATTGATCGGGCCCATGTGGACCTGCACCTGTCTGGGGGACTGACACATCGGGTGTGATTCCTGAACTTTACATTGTGATGATCAGACATCTGCCAGATTACCATACCCACACTCACTAGAAACTCCCCCATCCATTTATTTAGATTGCACAGTCTATACATAATAAAGACAAAATCCTCCTTAAAAGCAGTAAGTTACACACCTACTTTGCGGAGTACTTTGGGTGCGTGAACTGAGCATTAAATGATTTTATTCTTCAACAGATTTGATCAATCTGTCCCAGTCAGCCATGTTGCCTGTTACCCCCTTCAGAAAAATGCACCGTCAGACAGACCCAACAATAGCCACCTCCCATTGCACATCCCACCAGCCCTACTTCACCACCCATGTAGGCCAGTCCACACACTCACTACCTGTCCCGCCATCAGTGAGCATCCAGGAAACAAACATTGAGTTTGTAACATCTCCTCTCCCTTCCCCTCCTCTCCCTTCCTCTCCTCTTCAATCATCTCCTCTCCTCTCCTCTCCTTTCCTCTCCTCCCCTCTCCTCTACTCTCTTCTCCCCTCTCCTCTTTTGCACACTGACCCGGTGACCTCTGATCCCATTGACCCACTACCTTTAATTGCTCAGTGTAATTAATGTATTTGTGTTTATGACATATCTGTTTTCCCCATCTATATTTTCTTCTCTTTTTTTCCTTCTTCACCCAGCCAGCCATCAACAGGAGGATCCCCCATATGAGCCTGGTCCTGCTTGTTTGGGCCAGGCTCAGGGTTTCTGTAAAGTGCCTAGAGACAGTTTTGATTGTGACAGACTATATATATAGATCTATCTATCTATCTATCTATCTATCTATCTATCTATCTATCTATCTATCTATCTATCTATCTATCTATCTATCTATCTATCTATCTATCTATCTATCTATATATAAATATATAGATAGATAGATAGATAGATATATATAGAGATATATATATATCTCTATATATATAGATATAGATATATATATAGATATAGATAGATAGATAAAGCCGAAATTCAAGTCAAATAGTGAATTTGGAGCAAAAATTGAAAAATACAGTTTCTGATGTTTCAACATGATTGAGGTCCATTCAAAAATAAATTATTCTTACTTACTCAGGGACAGTAGCCTTAACAAAGAATACACGATGAAGAGATTTTATGACTCTCACTGCCCATTATTCACAAAAGAGTGTTTTACTTTTCACTGAAGTACTTATTTACATATTGAAAGTTTTGGTAATATCTAAAAATAATACATATAGTATAATATAATATACTATATATATATTTTTTAAAGCATTAAAACAAATACAACATCTTATTATTATAACAAATAGAATATAATTGGTATGAGTGGTTAATCCCAGTCAATTATTATGAAAAGTAGGACTAGTAATTTGGATTAAAGTACCTTAAAGTGGACCGTGTGGAAGTAGCAATAGAAAGAAAATGAATACTACCAATCAACATACCTTTAAAACTGGATGAGTAAATTGTCTGTTAAATGTTGACCTGAGTAAAACATCTGTGTTAAATGTTGTCAATAGAGCATACTAAATGAACAACATACGAAATGAACAAGGTATATGCAGAGCTAGGTAAGGAATTTCTTTTAATGTTTGAAACTGCTCGACGGCAGCTCTTACTGAGGTTTGTGTTGGAACAATCTGCTGATAAATCAGGGATCTCCACGACATACCAATGCGCCTGTACACTCTCACCACCCTGTTGGTCATCAGAGGACAGCGATGACTAGACATCATAAAGGTTCCAAAGGTTCAACAGCAAATGTAACCCTACACCTCTTCCAGCAAACACAATAGACCACACCTCCCTTTCCCTCTTACTCCGCTTCTCTTATAACCATATAAGGCCAAAAAACACAGGGACAGACAGTTTCCCAGAAGACTGCAGAGCAAACAGGCTGCAAGTTAGAAATGTACATTTACTTGCCTCCCTCTGCAGCTCTGAATTCTTTCTGATTGTTTGAATGGGTTTGTTTAAAGGGGACAAAAAATCTGTGCTGTGCCTGTTTAAATCTGTCTTGGATAGTACCCATATCTTGTCTAGCCCAAGAACATTCTGTTCATAAAGTAAATACATACTGTAGCCTTATTAAATGGTGTCAATGTACCTTTGAATGTGCTAGCCCTACATTCTCCCCCCCCCCAAAAAAACAGCCAGACACAGAAAATAAGACTTTGAATATTCTACTATTACTGTACATTCCTGAGTCAATATGTGTCATGTCAGCCCTTCCTGTGTACTACATACAAAGGAAGGAGGGAGGAAACTGACCAGCGATGTTTGAAGTTATCCTAAATGACCAAAGGTGGAAATCATTTCCATCATTTGTGTCACTAAGCCTTAACATGTATAAATTTTAAAATTGGCAAAGACACTGGTTGATAACAGGATAACCCTGACTTAAGATGTACTTTTCCCCTTCAGACTGTCTTCTCCAATAATTAGTGGTCTGTAACTTTTTATGTGTCCTCATAGCTCCAACTCCCTTTCCCAACTCCAGTTTTTGCCAATTTAGAGTAACATAGACTAGACATCATGAAGGTTCCAAATTGTATTTATTTGTTTTAAGTTCACATATTTTCTGGGAAAATAGTGTAAACTGTATTTTTCCCTATGGCATGTATTGGTCCTTCCAGATAGATAGATAGATAGATAGATAGATAGATAGATAGATAGATAGATAGATAGATAGATAGATAGATGGATAGATCTTCAATATGGTTTTAAAATAACTCTCTCTCCTTAAATCTTTGAAACATTTTTTCGTGCATGTTGGCTCTGCCCAGTGGCTGTTGCGCTTTCATAATACAACACATTTGTGGGGTTTAAGGATTGGTCGAGATTTCATCTATGATGAGATCTCGACGGTCATTGGCTAGAGATGGTTCACGTATGGCTGTAGGCTCGCCTTCTCTTGGACCGCACCCGGGCTGTAGTAAGCTACGCACTGTCGGAGGAATTATTGCAGACCTTTGAACAGCCATTGGACGAGGACGGTCAGTAAGAACTAGCAAAAGCATTAAAGAAAAAAACTGGAATAGGCGTGAGAGGTGAAGGACGCTCGAAGGTTGATCGTTACGGAAAAATTAGTTTGCCACGCGGTTATTCCTGAGCGCCCCACTCCTCCTCGCTTTCAAAAGTCGTCGTACATCCTGTAAATCAGGTAAGATTGGTCGTTTCTCACTACCCTCCCTTTTCGATGAAGTAATTTCAGTGGCCTATTCATCAAATTCTTTCTAGCAAGCGTAATGGAAGCTCGAGTCATTACTCCCAATTTCCCTGCCCCAGGTGGAGTGAGATCGAATTTAAAGACGCGATGTTTCGTTAATGTTCTTCAATTGCCAATTAAATTCATTGTTTTTCCTGAAACTTCGGTATACCTTTGAAAGGGAGCCACTGAGCATTTGTGGCATTGTGGCTGGTGACGAAACGCTAAAAGACGTAATGGTAGAGACAGGAAGTGATTAGTCCGAATGAAGTAGGCCGGTAACGAGTCGGAGGTCTGTTCGAAAGTGAAAGAAAATAAAGACAACTTGTATTCGCTCCGTCTGAAAGTGTGTTGGTAATTGGTGCGCTGGATTAACCATTGAAACGACGTGTGTGACCGCAGATATGTCTGTTTTAAGGCAAGACGTCAATGCGGGACGGTGCTTTTAGTGCAGACTTGCTAACGCCCTAAAGACCCTGGCCCTTTTCATCTTAGCCAAAATCCGTAAATGTTTACCGATTTGTTAGCATACGGGCTATTTCGCGTTTATTTATTTATTTATTTATTTTTTTAAAGGATTTAGATTGAGCTAAAAGCTAAACAGCAGTAATAGAGAATGAACATAGAAATACAGGAAGGAAGACCTGATCAAAATCATGATAATTTTATTATTGCTATTGGCTATTTTATTATTAACTCTTTTTTATAGAAATACCTTAATATCCAGCCAATAGAGTAAAATGTTTGCTTTTTGTGTTGTTTAAATGGGACCCATTTGTTACCTTTATTGTTAAGTGTAGTGAGAAGCTATACAAGTCTACAATACTGAAAACAGTTAAGAAGATGGGTCTCAAAAGCTTTTCCCCATCTCCCACCACACATCCACAGTGAATGGTAGATGCGTATTGGTGTTTTCTCATCTTGGATTTTGATGTTGAGGCATACATTTTTACTCTTTTCCCCTTAAGTACATAACTGGGTGCAAACCAACACTTTCTATCCAACTGGGAAATCACTATTTGCTCCAAATGCCACAAAATTAAAAAAAAATAATTCCGCCTGTTCCATGTGCTGACCTGATGGGACGCACATTAGTGGAGAGCTGCAAGGCTTTGCTTTCCTTTGTCTTTACCAGAATTATAGTCATATTTGCATTAATGTCAAGAAAATGGCAAATAACCATGCTCATTGTGTTTGAGTCATTCACCTTGTCACGAAACTTACTCTGTTTTATACAATAGATTAGATGAATCCATCCAGATCAATTAGATGAACACAGATGAATGGAGAAACTTCTTTTATTTATTTATTTTTTTAAAAAATCTAGTTATTTAAAAGAATGAATGAATGAATTGTGTCCTTAATTTCCCTGAGGGAGTCTTCCCAAGGGATTAATAAAGTTCATCCTTATCCTTATCCCTTTATTATCTCACTGCAAAATAGTTATTAACAATAGTTATTAACAGATGAAAACCGACAGTATGGACTCATGCAGCTGTGTTATTTTGCTGTTATCCATTTGGCTAGCTTTTAAGATGTTTCTTCTGTTATTTTATTTTTTTTGTTTCTTGCTTTTCCTTCTTGACCATGTTGGGCCAGCTAACAGAATGGAGTAGTGTTTTAAGGCACACACTAGATGGGCTGTGTGCTTATGTGAGGTTGAGGTAGCTGTGGAGTAAATATTCTGATACATATCAATGTTCTACACTGTATTTTGTACAGCAGCTGTTAAATTGTACTTAAAATAGCTATTAAAATGTAAATGTACCAATTCTTAGCAGTATCATGAAGGTGCATCTCAATGAATGAAAGACTTGGCCTGGAGACTTAAAAAGAAAATGGCACGGAATACAATTCACATGATTAGCACTCCAACCAGATGGGCTTTATCAGAAAGCACCAAATGCTGGATAATGTATGACAGATACTGCACATTGTTAATTATATTCAAATGAGTAAAATAATTAAGAGTAATACTAATTAGTACCTACAGACATGAGAAATCTTTTTTAGTCAACCATCAAACTCTGTATCCAAACTAATGCTATCATTTGTCAGGGTACAAAATTAATATAAGAAAGCTCAACTACTTGATTACAATTATAGCCCTTCAAAAGAAAGTAAAAGAAGTGCTTTAAGTCACAGCTTCAGGTAGCTTAGTGTTGTGAGTCATAGCTTCAGGTAGCTCCTCTACTGTATTTGATCATTTTTGAAACAACCAAAACACATCACAAAGTGACGTTTTATAATAACTAAATAATTATGACTTTAACCTACAGCCCTACATTCCGTCCTTTAGTGAGTCAACCACCTCCTGAAGTAAAGAAAAACAATAGAAATGCAGACAGCAGAACTGAGCTCCTAGCTGCAGCTGATCAGATGCGCAGCTCACTGTCAGGTTGGTCTTAAAGAAGTACCATCTAATATGGCGAACAGAGCATCTGAAATACCTTGAAATCATAATAACAAAGGATCTCATTTCATTTTCAGAATGCAATTATTCACCAATACAAAAGCTAAATGAAAGAGGCCATAGAAAGAGGAAACCCGATACCACATCTAAGTTTTAATTCAATGATAGATTTAATTTAAAATAATATTCTTCCCAAACTGTTATCAATGTATGGCAAGCTCAAATTAGATTTAATGGTTGTTGGCAAAGTGTAATGGTGCATGATCATCATATGCTATTTAAATTGTACTGAAATAAGCTACAAACTAGAACTAAAAATGATTTATTACACTGTTTTGGTTTTTTTTTTTTTTTTTTTTACATTTTCATTATGATTGAACAGGAATAAGCTGCCAAATTAAGCTTCTATAGGGTTGGCATGATGCAGATGATGCGTGTGATGAATCCATTTGGGCTACTGAAATTAATAGATGTCCTTTAAGAGACAAAGGGGACAGAAATTTGCGGAATGCTCATCTTGTGCGAATATGACAAGAATGCAATGCTGAAAAGACTTAAGTAAACAGAAAAGCTGAATTATTAGGTCAAGGGCTGCACATGGACCCAGCCAAGAGATATTGCAGCACTAATTTGTCCTGTTAGAGCTGAAATGTTTGGACTTGTAGAAATATGCTGCCTGAAAAAAAAAATAAAAAAATAAGAGACTTAAAATAAATAAAGAAATAAATAAAAGCCATGGTCATGGTCAAAAAGTTCATTGTCCAAAAGTGGTGCGTGCAATTTTAAAGGATTGGCTGTCCAGGGTGTATTCCTGCCTGTCACACAGTGACTGCAGGATGACCTCCAGTAGAGTAGTAGATGTATAGTCCTTTACTAGGCCCCAAAGAGAGGGGAAATACTGTTTTACATTTTAACATACATTGGTACACAAATATACAAAGAACATGAAAAAAAATATGTGATGAATGGCTTTACAGGAGTAAAACTAAGAGCTTCATATGTGGATGGAAAAAAGCTTACATTTTTTTATTACCGTATAAAGATGGAGTTGGCCAACCTAGAAAGCAGGGCAAAATGGCAAATTTAAACTTTAAATCTCAAATCCTCTTCACATAGAAAACCAACCAGTGGTACAGTAATATACTGTATAGTACCTCTGCTTCAAAAGGTTTAAAGAAAGCTCAAGATTTAAACAATTATTTTATTTTTGCTTTGATGCCCTGGGATTGACTATTTTGGAAAGGCATTTGAACAAGTACTTCAGAACATTAAACAATTTAAGTTTGCTTTTTAATTGGTAATAATGTTTTTAATCCCTGTTGTATCTCTCTCATGTAGGAATAGAAAAAGTATGCAGAACATGTTTTGTAAAACAGTTTACCAGTGCTTTCATGTAACACATGTAACCATCTTGTGCAATCTTTAGTCATAATATTGCTCAGCAGATGTGATGTGCCACACATTTTCTTTTGTTCTCTTTACAAGGATAGAAAAATCTACAAACAAACATTCAATCCACATGTGTCCCACTTATTGGAAAATACAAAACTATGGTGACTGGTTGAAGTTACAGGACATTTGTGATAGACAAAATTGCAAATTCTCCAATACTGACAATGATGTTTATTAATTGTATTAATATTTGCAATCATTGAATTGTAATTTTCTGATGAAGTTTTACAATTTTGCATGAACAAATATTTATTTGGCATTATTTTTGTTTAATTGATCTTAAATATGACCTTTATATTTTGCTTATCACATTGTATGTTTTGAATTTTGAATGCTTTCTCACTTAACTGAAGAGAAAAATCCTTGCCTGCTTTAAAGTGATAATGGATGTTAACATTTAAAGTAGCATTTTGTAAATTGAAATGCTGATTGATGATGCTGATGTCTTCAATCCATAGAGTGGATTGGATAACCCAATATGCATTAAGTTATTAAAAAAAAAAAAAAAATATATATATATATGTGTTGTTCATTAAACTGTTTAATATTTAAGTTTTCAGTCATGGTTTTAATGCTCTCTGTCCTCTTGCAGCAGCAGCCAACATGTCCACCGCAGAAAAATTTCTGTATGTGGACCGCAATCTGGTCAACAACCCTCTTGCACAGGCTGATTGGGCAACCAAGAAACTGGTGTGGGTGCCCTCAGAGCGCCTGGGTTTTGAAGCTGGCTCTGTGAAGGAGGAACGAGGTGATGAGTGTGTTGTGGAATTAACCGACTCTGGAAAGAAAGTCAGGGTCAACAAGGATGACATTCAAAAGATGAACCCCCCAAAGTTCAGCAAAGTTGAGGACATGGCTGAGCTCACCTGCCTGAATGAGGCCTCTGTGTTGCACAACCTGAAGGAGAGATACTACTCTGGTCTTATATATGTAAGTATGATCTACCATTTAGTGTGATAGAAATTTGGAAATATCACGGTGTAAATAGTGCTGTTGCTACATTTTCAAAAACCGAACTACCACAACTCCAACAGCTGACCACGGCAGAACAATATCTCATTTAACAATAGCTACAACAAAGTAATGTTTTTCCACTGTTTCTCGTCAGTATTTGGATACAAAATTTGGACATATAATCACAAACGGGATGTTGCAGGGTTAATACAGTCCAGATTTTAGGGCCCTTTTTAAAAAAAAAAAAAGAAAAAAAAAAAGGAATGAGGCATAGTACTACAATAACGTTATTTATCCCTCTTGTGGTGCCGGGAATAATTTATAACATGCTCATGGTCATAATAATCATGGTTTTCATATCCACTCAGTTTGTTTTCTTTTTTAATCTTCCTTTTTCCATTTTTGTTTTACTGTTACCTTAAACAATTCTGCTTTGCATTGTACTAATTTTAAATATCACTTTTCTATCCAACAGACATATTCTGGTCTTTTCTGTGTCGTTATAAACCCCTACAAAAATCTGCCCATCTATTCCGAGGAAATTGTTGAAATGTACAAAGGCAAGAAGAGACATGAAATGCCACCTCACATCTATGCCATTACGGACACATCTTACAGAAGTATGATGCAGGGTAAGTCGAGTCACTGTTCAGACTGTAAAACTTTGAAGGCTGTGTATGATGTTGCTAACGGGAACTGAAAGGGACTAATACCTTCTTTAAAATTTTAATTTTCCCTCACATACCATAATGCCTGCTAGATTTTCAATCTGTTAGGTTAACTGGTAGGTAAATTGAATTTGGGTATTTTATTGTCACCTCCATTCATTGACTCTGAGATGAGGTATTTCAAGCATGTGAACAGAACACATAATCATTTCCTTTAGAGATCCGCTGTTTCAGTTTCCTGGTTTGTACTCGTAGCCATTGTGGTTGGTGAAATGGTTAAGATAGGGAGTTGCCAGCAGTTAATTATTGACTTCCTGTCTATTTCAGTGCTGTTTTTTTTCTTTTTCTTTTGCGTTGGGTGTTGTGATAACATATGCTCACAGAAAATATAAAGCAGACACTACTTAGTCAACGCTTGTAAAATTTTTTCTACAGATCGGGAAGACCAGTCCATTCTGTGCACGTGAGTTACGATAACAATTTGACATAACGGCTTTTATTTTGACTGGCTGCCTTAATTTATGAAGCTCCTGCTTTCATAGGGGAGAGTCTGGTGCTGGTAAGACAGAGAACACCAAGAAGGTCATCCAGTATCTGGCTCATGTGGCCTCCTCCCACAAGACCAAGAGAGATCAGGTCAGTCCTGCATCACGTTTAACTCATCATAAGTAGCTTCCTGTGATTTTGTAATGGTATAATTGTGCAGAAGCTTAAAATAAATGTTAAACCTGTGTTTTTGATATGACAATACCTGTGATCAATTGAAAGCAAAATATTTAAATGGTCAGAGGTCAAAATCTTTTTTCAATTCTGCAGCATGAACAGGAGATTCAGAGGACTGAAATTGTGTAACTCCAAAACAACATGTCCGAAACATTAACACTAAAATGGTGTGATGTATCTATTCAGGACTTAAAGTACTCCAGCACTGTGCCAGATCTATGGCGTTTGAGATCCAGCAGCAGTTGCATTCAAGACAACTTGGGGAAAATGAATAGAACACTGAATAATGTTTAAGTCGGAAATTACATATACTGTATGTTCATCTTCGAAAATAAGCATAAATTGCTGCTGCGTATTTTTTCAGTGTTCAGCAAATAGTGACAATATGTCACACTTCGTTTTTCTCCCCTGAGTTAACCTGTAGGGTGAACATTAACTCTGAGTGGTCTTGAACGCAGCACCCAAGCGGCAGTTAGCTCACCGAAATCAGATCAGAAAAATGGAGCGTAAATTCATGAAGTAAATTCATGGATAAAAGAGAGGGGCGGAGATGGAAATCCTTTTGGGAGCTGGTGCCAGAAAGAGAGTCGGTTGCATGTTTCTGCGTGTTGTGTTCATGTATGCAACTAGTGGCAAAAAAGTTCTACGGCCCTTCCACAAAGGAGACCCTGGCCATAAGGAAGCAGTTTTCGTCTCCAACATACTGGGAGCCACAGCCACAGCCGATGGCTGATCGTATTTGTGACTTGAAAATACGCGTATACTCGTTCATTGCAGAACGTGATTAATCATTTACAATCACACAACCACTCATGGATTTGTGCCAAATTTTTTTTAAAAAATTAGCGGTTGCATGCCAGTTATATGAACACCAATGGCATAGCACCAAAGTTCAAGAAAAGTCTGTCTGATAAGCTCAAAGGGTACTAGATGACGTAACTTCTCAGCCAGTTTTCTGAATGAGCCACCCCTCTGACAAGCCGCGTGATCTCATTTATAAAGGCCGAGTCGCTGCGGATTCCCATGGTGATGACGCTAATTGAGGTGGTGGTTACCAAGCTTCTGAGGAATTTTTCATTCGTTCCAGTGGTGCACATAACATATCTGACCTTACTCCAGTGTTGCGTTTTTCTAAGACCAACTATGTTTATATGTCCTGTTAATAAAAATTAAAAAAAAAACCCAAAACAGAACAATCAGCTGTTGTTTTTGAGGATGTTGTAATTCTCTCTTCCTATCAACAGAACAGCTTGGCCTTCCCACATGTGAGTTAACTCTTGCTCATTTTGTTTGCTATTCCTCCTGCTTCTGCAATCGCTTTCCTGCTCTTTCTTAAACTACGTCCTGTTTTCTCTGCCTTTCAACAGAAGGACAGTGACAAGGGGGTCTTTTTTTGTTTCACGGGCAGAGGTGGCATGCTTTGGTAGACAATAAGGCGGCCTAAATTGTTTTTTCCTAAACAAATTTTATTTTATTCTCTATTTTTTTTTTTTGCCCAGTTAATTTTTTTTAAGCAATTATGATATTCCTTTATGTATTATCTTTTCAGGTGACCAGTTTACTTTTCTGCATTTAGAATTTGGATGTAATACAGAGATGTTTACAGCCAATAAAGAGTTAATTATCTATTTTAATACCATGGATTAGAAGTCATAAACCAAGATTTAATGTTAGCCTGAGTTATTAAAAAAAAAAAAATCCCAGTTATGCTTTTTTGATTTACCGTATTTTCCGCACTATAAGGCGCACCTAAAAGCCCTTAATTTTCTCAAAACCCGACGGTGCACCTTATAATCCGGTGCGCCTTATATATGGATCAGTATTATTTCATTGTGGCTACCGTAGTCAGGGGGCGTGGCCGAAGTAACAGCGGTTATAAATGTAAGGGAATTCCAGTCCCACACAATTAGCCGTATAATCCGGAGCGCCTTATAGTGCGGAAAATACGGTAATTCATGCCATTTTTTTCCGTAGGATATGACATATAAGTGATCATGAACAAAGAAGGGTATAGTGAAGGTGTTCCTGCAGATTTGGTCACTAATCGTTGTCAGTTGAATTTTCTGTCCTTTTCTTTTGGCGTTTTAAAGGTTGTATCAGTGATGTCATCATTCCGAAACCCCAATCTTGATCTCTCATTGGTTGGAACAATTTGTTGTAGTTTAGGGAGCAGGTAGGTTTACAGCAGTTTATCTGTGTTTCTCACAGCTTTTATGGGCAGTAGGTCACCTATGGTGACATGAGTTTTTTGTTGTTCTCTCTTGAGTCAAGTTGTTAATGGTTTGTGGGGAAAATGATTTGTAAGTGAACTATTTATTTTTTTGCAAAATAAAAACAATCGCTGATACAACCTTTAATTGGCACAGGTACGGTTGAGTCTTGAGTTGATGAGGTGGGCTTTTGGAAGAAAAAAAATCTTTGTATGCTTTGATAAATCATTTGTTTCAAAATGGAGAAGGTTAAGGTTAATTGATGGACATATTACTTTGGGATTTTAACATTGATTTTTAGTAGTACTAAAAATCAACTAAATGAATTGTTTTGTTTAGCAATGTTGCATTTGTATTTTTTAATTGTTTATAAAAAATATATTCAGAAATACATGTATGGTGTGTGTGTGTGTCTCCACACAGAGAGAGAGAGAGCGAGAGAAGTCATCGGTCTCTCCTTCATTGTCTGTTTATAGCCACTACTGTGGGTGAAATGTGGTGTCAGCTCTTCTGCTTTTGCTTTTATCATTGTATGATTTTCCTTGTGATGTTATCTTTGTATATCCACAGACACATCATAGCAGGTTTTATGCTGTGGCACTGCCTCCTTCAAATCATGCAAAATAATCAGTTACTTACAATGATGTAAATCATAAATGACCTAAAATGACATTCTTAAGATGTATAGTTCTGTTTAACATGTTAAAGCTTCTTTTTTGCCTTATAAAAAGGCCTTATTTTGGTAGTCTTGGGCTATCAGATGTCCAGTGCTTTTTGTAATTTGTCATCCGTTGTCTTTATTTTCATTAGGGAGAGCTGGAGAAGCAGTTGCTCCAGGCTAACCCCATTCTCGAAGCCTTTGGAAATGCCAAGACAGTGAAAAATGACAACTCTTCCAGATTTGTAAGTTTTGACTTTCATGTAGACTGTTGTTAATCTGAACTGTTTTTCAGTGCCTATTTTTTGTTTTTTTTTTGACTAGGGAAAATTCATCCGAATCAACTTTGATGTCAACGGTTACATTGTTGGCGCCAATATTGAAACATGTATCCTGGATTCAATCATTCATTCTGTAAAGCTAGATGAACTGTAATCTCAGTTGTATCAGTATACCAGTCCTTAACACATGGTATTATAGACTTGTTGGAGAAGTCCAGAGCCATTCGGCAGGCCAAAGATGAGCGGACCTTTCATATCTTCTACTACTTGCTGACAGGGGCTGGAGATAAAATGCGCAGTAAGTAACATGGTGAACATCTTTGTAAATGCTTGAGCTGTATTGTGAAGATTTTTTTTTTTTTTAATGTATGTATTATGAAGCCTTGCAGCACCCTTTTTAGAAAGTCTTCTTTATCTCACTTACACTCAGATGAACTACTGCTGGAAAATTACAACAATTACCGCTTCCTTTCCAATGGGAATATCACAATCCCTGGGCAGCAGGATAAAGATCTGTTCATGGAGACCTTGGAAGCCATGAGGATTATGAGTATTCCTGAGGATGAGCAGATAGGTAAGAATAATATGTGAATGCCTGCAAATATTTGTATTCATGTGTATTTGTGTGTATGTGTATAATCTTGTGGTCTTTTCACAGGTATGTTAAAAGTAGTGGCCTCTGTGCTCCAACTTGGCAACTTGAACTTCAAGAAAGAGCGTCATACGGACCAAGCCTCTATGCCTGACAACACTGGTACGTCAGAGATTTATAAGTTAATGCTACTACTGCATCATTCCCCGTTTTCTCCCTTATGGAAACTGTGTCTGCTATCAACCCCTATTTCCTATACAGTGAACCCTCGCTATAACGCGGTTCACTTTTTGCTGTTTCGCGGATTTTTCTCCATGACCAAATCTACTGTATTTTACGGGGTGAGGTGGGTTTACACCGGGTGCGGTGCGTCCCAGTCCGGACTGATTTCTGCCGTCTGGCAGTTTATCGGCTGCGTGCGCGCTGTGTGCGTTTATAGAGATCATGAGGAGGGAGTATGAGGTGGTAACATGTACGGTATTTGAATAGCAGTCAGGTTTCTATTTCGCGGATTTCGTTTATCGCGGGCGATTTTCAGAACGTAACCCCTGCGATAAATAAGGGTTCACTGTATAGTGCAATCAGTCGGGTGTATGACGTGTCCAAATGTTAAGTGAGGGTCACTTTACCCTATATGTTGCACACAATGCATACCATTGGATTCAGTGCTTCTCAAATAGTGTGACCACAGAGAACATGTTTTTTTTTTGGGGGGGGGGGGGTTCCTTTTATTGCCGTATTTGCACATCAACTACAGTAAGTCGCAGTTTCACTCGCATTGTCAGAGTGTGCGCGAGAAACTTGTGAGACAAACAAAGACATTATGGAAAAGTGTTTGACAGGTATGAAAAGGAAAGCAGAGAGAGACAGAGATAATCAGACAACAGAAGTCAGCCAAAAGCAAAGTCGAGAAAATATGGCGAAGCGTATGTGGCGAAGCGTATGTTACTACGGTGGGAGACGAGGAAAGACTGGTGTGCTTACTGTGTATGAAAATGTTGGCAGCGAACAGCATGAAGCCAAATAAATTAAGGCGTCACCTAAATTCATTACACCCATCACACTGATAAGAACAGCTGGTGGATAAACGAAAAGACAAACATTTTGCCTTACAATTCGATGAAGCAACTGACAGCAACAAAGACTGTTTGTTCATGGCTTATGTGTGTTTTGACATGACAAACTCCCTGTGTGAGGATCTACTTTTTTGCAAAAATGTCAGAGATAGAGCCACAGCTGAAGAGCTATTCAAAATTCTGGACTGCTTCCTGATTGAAAATGGACTAAAGTGGCAGAAACGCATTGGTGTTTGCAGTGATGGTGCACAGACCATGGCAGGGATGAGAAAAGGACTTCGAGCCCTTATCAAAAAGGCCTCACTTAATACTGAGTGGACACACTGTGTTATACACAGAGAAGCTATGGCCTCAAGACACCTTTCCCCTCAATTAAGTGAGGTTATGACTGACATTATAGGTGTAGTCACTTTTATAAAGACCAGGCTACTAAAAACCAACTTCTATGCTTTCTGTGAAGCAAGGTGGCTGTCACGAGGAAACGTCTTGTCCCAAGTTTTTGAGCTCAGAGAGCAGATAAGAATGTTTTTGGAACAGGAGCAGAAGAATGAAGTTGCAGAAAAATTTAGTGACGAGAGCTTCCTGGCGAAACTGGCCTACCTGAGTGACATATTTGGAAAGCTAAATGAACCAAATCTACAGCTTCAAGGGAAAGATAAACACCTCCCTCAGGTCACAAACAAGATCAGCTCTTTGACTCGAAAGCTTGCAATGTAGGGCAGGCGGCTTTATGAAAGAAATACTGATTCATTCGAGAACCTGCATGAATTTGTTAATACTACTTACTATGATGCCACCTCAGTGATTCCATATATCAAGCAGCATATTTCATCACTAATGGGATTCTTTGAAAAGTACCTCCCTGAAAACAGTTCCTAGTATGACTGGGTGAGAGATCCGTTCAATGCACCAGCTCCAACTGGTTTCAGCTCTGCATAGGAGGACCAGTTCATTGACATGACATCTGACTCCATTTTGAGACTGAGGTTCATATTACAGACACTGAGTGAATTCTGGCTGAGTGTAGAGAGGCAGTATCCACTCTTAGGGCAGAGGTTCATGTGCATTCTTCTTCCTTTTGCCACATCATATCTTTGTGAGACTGGCTTCTCTGCTGTTGCTGCACTGAAGACCAAGTACAGGTCCCAGCTAAACATTAAGCAGGAGCTGAGAGTTGCGTATCACGCTTCAAACCCCGTTTCGAAAACCTGTGCCCTGCAAAACGTGCTCATTGTAGCCATTAATCCTGACTTCCTCATTTTGATTAAAAAAGATTAAAAAAAAGCACAATTTTGTTTTGTTGGTTAAAGTGTTTTATATGTTGTTCTTCTGAGTTAATGTTGCTGGTGAATTCTAAAAAAAAAAAAATTAATTTTATTTAAGTTTATTTTCAGTTTCAAAACGCAGTCATTAAAAAATGTTTCTAGTTTAAATTTGGATTTTTTTTTAATTTGAAATTGATGCACTTTAAATCTTTGCTGTTAAAATTATTCTTTTGGCATAAGTTGATCTATATTTCTTTCTTTTTTTCTTTTATTTAATGTTAATAAGGGTATAATGTTATACAGCGGGGTACTTTTAACAATTTTTTACACAAGTGTTGCTATTTGTAGTTGTGGTGGGAAGGGCGCAAAATGTTTTCTTCTTCCTGGGGAGGCTTAACAGAAAATAATTGAGAAGCACTGCCATAATGTGTTGTGAAATTAACCGACACGCCCTACTAAGAAATACATCCCATCATCCTTTGGGGGTCATATTTGACAGGTTACACGTGATGCTAATCATTAATCATAAGTAAGTTCATTAAGGACATTTTTGTTTATTAAGAGACAAACAGTTTTATATTTATTAATCTGTAAAAAAAAAAAAAAAAATATTCATCTGGCACTGAAGTCGATTTGGCACGTATTTATAATGCGACGCTCTGATGCACATAATTACTGTCCAAAAGTGGAATTTTAGTCTTATCGGTGAGTGCACTAAGTAGTTCACCCAACCCCAAGCCAACCCTTAATGCAGTGAGTAGTAAATAGGGAAGGAGTGTGTGATTTCAGACACAGCCATCATCATTTTGTCATCATAATCTCTTGTGTTATAGCTGCACAGAAGGTGTGCCACCTCATGGGCATGAGTGTGACGGACTTCACCCGGGCAATCCTTTCGCCCAGGATCAAAGTGGGCAGAGACTACGTTCAGAAGGCCCAGACTCAAGAGCAAGCAGAATTTGCTGTGGAAGCCCTGGCCAAGGCCACATATGAAAGGATGTTCCGCTGGCTTGTCATGAGAATAAACAAGGCTCTGGACAAGACTAAAAGACAAGGAGCATCCTTCATTGGCATCCTGGACATTGCTGGCTTTGAGATTTTTGAGGTGTTGATTGTCGTTAATCACTACAAGCTTATGATAAAAGCTTATTTGAAGGCACTGTTACTTTGTTTTACTTTTTAGTGGCTGTTTTTCTTTACATATATTAAACATTTGTCCACTTTCAGCTGAACTCATTCGAACAGCTGTGCATCAACTACACCAATGAGAAGCTGCAGCAGCTCTTCAACCACACCATGTTCATCCTGGAGCAAGAGGAGTACCAGAGGGAGGGAATTGAGTGGAGCTTCATTGACTTTGGCCTGGATCTGCAGCCCTGCATTGATCTCATTGAGAAACCAGTAAGTTACATTTTTTAAACAGCAATCAACACGGCCATATTAGTAGTAGATATTACAAACCTCTACTCTGTGTGCAGGCCAATCCTCCTGGTATTCTTGCTCTCCTTGATGAGGAATGCTGGTTCCCAAAAGCTACTGACAAGAGCTTTGTGGAGAAAGTCCTCCAAGAGCAAGGCACTCACCCAAAGTTTTTCAAGCCAAAGAAATTGAAGGATGAAGCAGACTTCTCTGTTTTTCATTATGCTGGCAAGGTAACCAAGGAAAAATCTTTACTTGCCTTATGGCAATAAAGCTCTGTTTGTACTTGATTAGTATACAGTGGAGACACATGATTATAATTCCTCGTTATTTGGATTTGTCCTATATTTTTTAATATCAAAATTCAACTGTGGGCTGTGATGGACAGCTAACTAGTCCATTTCATGACATGAATAGAGCTTAACTCAGATGGTTTGTAATATTTCTCTCAGGTTGACTACAAGGCTGATGAATGGCTAATGAAGAACATGGACCCACTGAATGACAATGTGGCTACGCTGCTCAATCAATCTACTGACAAGTTTGTCTCTGAGCTTTGGAAGGATGGTGAGTTCATCAAAATGTTAATACAGTGGTCCCTCGCCATATCGCTGTTTTCCTGTGATCTCGCTGTTTCGCAGATTTTTTTTTTTTTTTTTGTGTATAAAGTACTGTATTTTACAGGGTGAGTAATCTTTAAAGGCGGGTTTACACCGGGTTCAGTGCATCTCCGTCCGGACTGATTTCTGCCCTCAAGCATTTTACACCAGCTGAGCCTGTGCTGTGTGGCTCCCGACAGGACGCTGAACACGAAATCACGTACGACCGTGCGATTATGAGGCCGTAACATGTATTTGAATAGTGATAAATTAAAAGGTCACTATTTCGCGGATTGCGTTTATCGTGGGGGCTTTTCAGAACGTAACCCCCGTGATAAATGAGGGACGGCTGTACCCTACAATGCAAGGCTGCAAAACAGGTGTTTTTGGGGAGATTTGGTCATTCCTCTTTGCAGATCCTCTCGAGCTTTGTCAGTTTCTATGGGTACTTTGGTGGACAGCTATTTTCCGGTCTCTCCAGGGATTTTCAGTTGAGTTAAATCAGGGCTCTGATTGGGACAAATATGTTACTTGGACCAGAGAAACTTATTTTTTACAATTTGAAAGTCCTTTAGGTTCTTTTCCACATACTCCTCCAGGATAATTAACCATTGGGTTGTTATTCATATCTGTTACCAAGGCTACATTCACACTCTAAGCCTGAAAGGCCCAAATCAGATTTTTTTTTTTTTTAATCAACAGTGTGAGCACCAAACTTAGCAAATTGTATCTATTCAAATCTGATCTGATTAACCTTAATGTGTGATTCAAAATCCTACATTTTTTATGGGACATCTGAACAGCAAAGCATTCCCATCATAATTTAAAGAATTTGACTTCATTACAATTATGCAAAGGCAGGAGAGACACCTAACAGCCCACTTAACAGTGGGCGGGGGGGTCAGATGGGGAGACAACATGATTTTAGGTACAAATAATTACTTGCACTTTTACTTATGTAAATGTCCTGTACTGCACATGCAGATTACATCATGGCCTTAATCTGCAGTTGGTTAGGATATATTTCTAAAATAATGTGATCTTGAAAAAAAAATTGGGTCTGTGGGAAAAAAAAAAAAAAAAAAATCTTATTCAGGCCGCACAGACTGCTTTGTAAAAGTAGTGTATGACAGTTTTCCCTGACTCCTCGCTTTGATCAGACAGCAGGCTCTGGGAAAAATCTTGGTTCTTGCCATTTTATTTAATGTCAGGACGATTAAAGCCAATGTGCTTTCGGGAATCTTCAATGCAGCAGAATTCTTGAGCAGTATGACCAATATCTGTGCCTTGATACCACATCCCATCTCTAAGCCTCGTTGAGTTCTTTTGACCTCAAGGCTTGGGTTTTACTTTCATAGACATTTTTCACAATAGGATCTGTTCAGACCATATCAAGACAGGTGAAGGTATTTGTATATCATGTCTGGGCAATTGAATTAGAAGTAAAGTTTTACAGCAAAGGGTCCATATACTTGCATAATAATGCTTTATCGGCTTATTTTGAATTCTCTCTTTACCTGGTTAGTTTTTACCAGATGTTTTGTGTTCCAAAGATTTATAATGGTTTTAAGTTGCTCATTACAAAAGCACATTCCTCCCTCCCCCAACAAAAAATTCTCCAAAAAAGAAAAATCACAGTGACATAATTTTTCTTGTAACCGTGAGATAAGATGTGAGACATACATATTTCATTTTATTCATATATTTATTGTTTGCATATAGTTCCGTGGTGGTGTACTTGATACTGATTTTATAGATGTCAGTCGGTTTGTTTGGAACTTACTAAAAAAAAATAAATCTAAATTTATCCACCTTCATAAATAGGTACAGAGAAGGCTATTTATTTTTGGATAGTTTAAGAATGGATTACTAAAAGTACTCAGTATTACAATACATATGTAAGTAACCAAGCAAGTTTTGAATACAACCAGATCAGTCTCATAATTCTGTTCATCTTAAAAGTTCTAAATTTAACAATATCATTATTCCAACAATCCTTTTGTAATAAGGACTTTTGAAGCTCCAACCAAGTGTCAACAGTGCTGAAGTTGACACTTCAGTATTGTTACCATATTTCCTTATACCATAAAAAGAGGAGTGGCTGATTTGGCTACGACATGAGAGTAGGTTCACTGGATTAAAGTGCAAAGAGTAGTGTCTATCCATAAAGGTTTCCATTCATTCAGGTCGCAGAAGTTCAGTTCAGTTCAGACATGACTAATCTCGTAAACAGAAGAAAAGCTGTGATTATTTTTTAAATTATTATTATTATTATGCCCTTCCATGGTTTATAGACAGAATATGGTAACTTGATGCTGGAATTGAAGTCTTCCTTTTTCCTTCTGTGTGATAGTGTTGTTTGGGGACCCCTGGTGTTGGTCTTGGGTTCTGCAACAATGGGTATATACTGCATGGGTCTTGTTTGTTTTTATAAAATTTTTCCCATCGTGTCACCCTATACACACGCACGTAGTCTTGCTCTGACTTGGTGTTTGTGTGCTCACTGTGTTTGTGTGCTTTTTGTCACTGTCACTGATTTCTGTTTCCTTCTGTATTAATGTAGTTTTTGACAGGTATTAAGCTTCTCTAGTTTCTTTACAAAGAGAAAGCAGAGTGACAAGGGTTGTATTAATTCAGCTTGATATGCACTTTGGTTTGAGTTTTTCTGGTTTGAATATTCACATTAATAATAAACCCACATGACCATCTCCAGGAATGCAATTTTGTCATATTTTTTTATGTTTTTGTCTTCTTTAGTTGACCACATTGTGGGTCTTGATAAGGTGTCTGGTATGTCTGAGATGCCGGGCGCCTTTAAAACCCGCAAGGGCATGTTTCGCACAGTGGGCCAGTTGTACAAGGAACAACTATCTAAGCTCATGGCGACATTGAGGAACACTAATCCTAACTTTGTCCGCTGCATTATCCCAAATCATGAGAAAAAGGTAATGTTGAAATTTTACATGTTTGTATTAAACATCTTCCTGACATAGGCATTCACTTGGCTTCATTCATACAAAGTTGTCACTGAACAGAGTGTAGAAAAGTGGTGCTACTGTTCTTTTTTGTGTGTGTGTGTGTG
>BJFM01003971.1:6488-25624 GCA_016586285.1 Arothron firmamentum | reverse complement strand
TTTTTTTTTGGTTTTTTTTTCCACAATGATCATCATCATAAGTTACACTTTATTTTCTAGTCTGGAAAGCTGGACCCCCACTTGGTTTTGGATCAGCTAAGGTGCAATGGTGTGCTGGAGGGAATCCGTATCTGTAGGCAAGGCTTTCCCAACCGCATCATTTTCCAGGAGTTTAGGCAGAGGTAACATAATTTTAAATCTGCAGTATCTGGTTGTGTGACAGGTATGTATAAGGGAAAATGTTTTCATATTTCCTTCTCCAAGGTATGAAATACTCACCCCTAATGCCATCCCCAAGGGCTTTATGGATGGAAAGCAGGCCTGTATGCTGATGGTAAGTAGCCTACATTACATTACATTACATTACATTATTTGTAATTATCTATATCCATATACATGGTAACTCGTCAATTTTCCTTTGCTATCAGATCAAAAGTCTGGAACTGGACCCCAACCTCTACCGGATGGGTCAGAGCAAAGTGTTCTTCAGAGCAGGAGTCCTTGCCCACCTGGAGGAAGAGAGAGACATGAAGATCACAGACATTATCATTAGTTTTCAGGCTTGGTGCCGGGGTTACGTTGCTCGCAAGTAAGAAAAAAGCATTATAACTTCTATTCTTCTAAACTTCTTTTACAGGTCAGTGATGTAACCTGGGGACATTCGGTGTTTTGGGTCTTTCAACTGCTATTTTTACTGTTTTATAGGGCTTTTTCGAAGAGACAGCAGCAGCTGACTGCAATGAAGGTCATCCAGAGGAACTGTGCTGCTTACTTGAAGCTACGGAACTGGCAGTGGTGGAGACTCTTCACCAAGGTCAGCCTCAAATTCTTAAAAATGTAATAATAATAATAACTGTAACAAAAACAATAATATAATGATAATGATATTCATCAGAGTGAAACACAACATTTGTTAAATGTTATTTTTAAGTGTAGCCTTCACAGTAGAAGAAGAATGGGGCATGAAGGCAGGTGGTCCGTGGTAATCTATGCCACAGTTCCATTGACATTATTTGTAAAAATGTAACACCATACCAAATTGCTGTTATTGGTACCCGTCCTTTTTTCTTTTCTTTTTTTTTTGTTAAACAGTGGAAATGATACATTAGTGCTTTACTGCTTTGGAGACATGCATCTTTATTGAAAATAATCTGCTGTTTTGTTAGAGTAGCCACTAACAAGTAGATATTTTTCTTTGTCTTTTCTAATTATTCTTTCTTTCTTTATTGTCATCAGGTGAAGCCATTGCTTCAAGTCAGCAGACAAGAAGAGGAGTTGCTTGCTAAAGATGAAGAACTAAACAAGGTGAAGGAGAAGCATTTGTATGCTGAACAACAGATCCAGGCTATGGAGGAAAAACAACAGCAGGTATATTTGGAGAAACTAAAATGTCACCCTTACTTGATATATATATCATCTTAATGAATGAATGTTATATAACTGCATCTTGTAAAATAATAAAGGCATTGTTTTGGTGTATCTCTAGCTTTCCGCTGAGAAAATGGCCCTCCAAGAACAGCTCCAGGCAGAAACAGAGCTATGTGCCGAGGCTGAGGAGATGAGAGCTCGTCTGGCTGCCAGGAAACAAGAGTTGGAGGAGATCCTTCATGACCTGGAGGCCCGTGTTGAAGAGGAGGAAGAACGATCCTCTCAGTTTCTCTCAGAGAAAAAAAGGATGCAGCAAAACATTGAAGTTAGTAGAAAACATTCACCAACATCCTTTAGTCAGCATAATCTAAGTTTGATTTGTTATCTTTAATAACACCGTACCCTCACACAGGATTTAGAGCAGCAGCTGGATGAGGAAGAGGCTGCAAGACAGAAGCTGCAGCTGGAGAAAGTCACCTTGGAAGCTAAGATGAAGAAGATTGAAGAGGATGTAATGGTCGTCGATGACCAGAACAACAAATTAAACAAGGTTAGCGATGGCATTTTTCTTCAAGATGGACTGCAAAGTACATATAGTATATTTGAGTACCCACCAATACCTCACCAAGGACACACGTAAGACAGTGTAAAGTGTGTTACACTTGTGTTAGACAAGGGATTTCTCATTTTGAGGACTGTAGGTGCCTTGCAGTCTTGTCAAAATGTACACTATGTGGACAAAATTACAGGCAACATATCATCGCTGTCCAATGAAAACCGCGTATCTCCACTTTTTATATTTTCGACTTTTTACCGTGTACAACATGTCTGCATTCCTTATTTTGACCAATGAACAAAACATTTTATAGGTTAATTATTTAACGGGACATGAAACATTAGAACAAACGCTAACCATAAGATAGATGTACATATTTTAAAGCACAACACTGATATAAAACATCTGATTAATCAGCCTTTTTAAAGAAAATCCACTTTTTATATGTATTTCCGGTGCGTTTTGGGGGCATACTTGCCGCCATCTTGATGTTACGTCACTGCCTACATCACGGGATTGCTTCCGGGTTTCGGTCTCATAGAAGAACGTATAGACTACGAATGAAGAAATGTCAGAGGATGAGGCAAAATGTGAAATTTTTTGGATGTAAAATCCATTGGCTTATGCCTTTGAGCCATTGACAAGGCAGAGGGGTGAGAGAAAAAATTTTGCAAAGGATTGTGGAGGGGCAGCGGCTCCGGCGGAGAACGCATAGAGGAGAGAGCAACAAACAACCTACCCCCAGAACTACTCACTTGATGGCTCAGATCCTCATTAAACTAATTAATTACATAAAACTCTTTTAAAGGAAAAAATGTCAATTGTGACTGAATTTGCACGACAAGATGCCATCTTATTTATCTTCAAGCAGAATCATTGTCTCAGCCACCATAAATCGATCAAGAGTAATCATTGTACTGCGTATAGCTTGGATTTTAATTGTGTTGTAGTTTTCACTCATGACAGAACTTGGGACTTGAATTCACTTGCCAGTTTTAATTAAGTGGTTATCGAATAACAGTGTCTGTGTGCATGTCATGTACCATTCAATATATATAAACTATATACTATACTGTGGATTTATGACATAGAAAATAGTTAAGATAACCAAACTGTCCCTCAATAAACCAAGGAAGGATTGTCTTGTTGCAGAGACTTAGGTAGCGACGTGCGTTTAACATTAGCTGCTTGTATAATTATTATTATCTCTCTCTGTTCTTTCACATAAGTACACCATTGCGCTCTTTCCCTATGGTGCAGCATAGAATATTATTTATTTATTTATGTCTTTAAATATCTAGAGTGTTTAAACTGAGATGGTGTACCAAGTATTATACTATTGTTTTACTGCTCTTTTAATTACTCCTTGGTATGAATACAGGAGAAAAAGTTGCTGGAAGAAAGGATTTCGGAGTTTACCACCAACTTGGCAGAGGAAGAGGAGAAATCCAAGAGCCTACAGAAACTGAAAACTAAACACGAGGCTATGATCACAGATCTGGAGGGTAAGACAGTCGGGGACAGTCGCTCACAGATTTCTCCGGATCAGTACATGGGTTGAAACCAATAGCTTCTTTATTTATTTGTTTTCTCAGACCGCCTACGACGAGAGGAGAAGCAGCGCCAGGAACTCGAAAAAAACCGGCGCAAGATTGAGGGTGACTTCACTGAGATACATGATCAGATCGCTGAGCTCCAGGCCCAAATTGCTGAGCTCCGTGCACAGCTGGCTAGGAAGGAGGAAGAGCTCCAGGCGGCTCTGGCCAGGTCAGAAGTGTCACGATATTGTGTACTGAATCTGTGTGTGCTCAAATTTTCTGTTTTTACATTGTTAATATAAGGGCTATAAGTTAAAATCACTTTTTATTTATTTATTTATTATTTTAAAATGCTCTTATTAAACAAATAAATTGGATGTTTAATTTAATGCATTTTCTAAATTTAAATTTTTTTTTTAAAGATAACACTGAAGATGTACTGAATGTATGTCATGTATGAGGTTCATTCAACAAACTACAGTCAGTTTTAACTGCAAGACAGTATAATGAAATGTCTCCTTTCAAGTTTTTTTATTCTTTTTTTTACCCCCTAACTTTGTGGCTTTTTTTTTTTTTTTTTTTTTTTTTACACCTTAAGAATTGAGGAGGAGGCAGCACAAAAAAATCTTGCCCAGAAACTCATTAGGGAGAAGGAGGCGCAGATTTCTGAGTTGCAGGAGGATTTAGAGCTGGAAAGGCAATGCCGTTCCAAGGCAGAGAAACACCGCAGGGACTTGGGAGAAGAACTGGAGGCCCTCAAAACCGAGCTAGAGGACACTCTAGACACAACAGCTGCACAGCAGGAACTAAGGTACTACTGGCAGTGTAGATATAAATGCTGCAGTCCTTGCCAAGAAATCCAGGATAACTTCTGTTTTTCTCTGCTCAGAGCCAAGAGAGAAACTGAGGTGACTCACCTGAAAAAGACTCTGGATGAGGACGCAAGACTTCATGAGCAGCAGCTGGTGGAGATCAGACAGAAACACAATCAGGCCTTCGATGAATTAAATGAGCAGCTGGAGCAAGCAAAAAGGGTTGGAACAATTTTTACAACCTTTTTTTACACCTTTAAAATGCATTTGTTTTTGACTGTAGAAAATATAAACTATTGGTTGTTGTTGTAGAATAAAGTGTCAATGGAGAAGGCCAAACAGGCTTTGGATTCTGAACGGAATGAGCTAGTCATTGAGGTGCAGACTCTGATGCAAGCAAAGGGAGAGTCAGAGCATCGCAGAAAAAAGGCTGAAGCCCAAAATCAAGAGCTTCAACTCAAATATACCGAGAGTGACCGTCAGAGAGCAGAACTGGCAGAAAAACTGACTAAAATACAGGTAAACCTCTTTCCATTACTGCCTTGACCAATGTATTAAGTGTCTAATTTTTTGGGATTGTCAATAATGCTACATGTGACTGTGTGAGTATGTTATTTATTAATTTTCTGCAAACAGATTGGTAAGTGTTGGGAGAATAATTGGGTGTCTTCTTGTTCACAGACTGAATTGGATAATGTAAACTGTGCGCTGAATGATGTGGAGGGCAAGTCCATCAAGGCAGCCAAAGACTTTACAGCGGTGGAGTCACAGCTGCAGGATGTTCAGGTATATGGTTATACCCTCTAGTATATATGGAGCCAAACTACGATCACTCAGAGGTCTTTATTAGTTTCGATCAATCTTCAATGAGTGTCTGAGTTGTGTCTATCAAATAAGTATTTTTCAGGGCCGAAGCCTGAAACACCTCTTTCAAAATGGAACTTGAAGGATTGTTGTTTTGAGGTTTTCAAGGCAATTATACAGCTAACAAATTTATAATGGCCATCATACCAACCAAACTTTTTTTTGTTGTTTTTTTTTTTAGAACTTTTTAACAGTAAGCAATGTAGTGTTGAGGGTGCTCAGCAATTAAACATGAGTATTATTACCATGATAATTATTTAATGATTGCTTTAGGACAAATAGCTGAAATCATTGATTGGAATACTTATAGTATATATATACTAATATAAGTGGGATATTGAATTATGATTCAGTATTCTTAAAATGGCTACTTAAATGTTAGAATTAATCTTAAAAATATTAAAATTCATATAGTATCTCATATGGAGTACAAAAATGATCTATAGCTTTGCAATTGGATCTATTCAAAAGGAATTGCTCCAAGAAGAGACTCGTCAGAAGCTGTCACAAAGTTCACGTCTGCGACAGCTAGAGGATGAACACAACAGCTTAAGAGAACAGCTGGAGGAGGAAGAAGAAGCCAAGAAAAATGTGGAGAAGCAGCTTCAGGTGGCTCAAGCCCAGGTAAGAGATCACAAGAACACACCTCTGACGTTAAACATTTTTGCATGGTACTATGATTTTTTTCCTTATTTCCCTGACAGCTTGCAGAGATGAGGAAAAAGACTGAACAGGATGCCGGCTTTCTGGAGACGGCTGAGGAGGGCAAGAAGAGGCTCCAGAGGGACCTAGAAGGGACAAACCAACGCCTGGAAGAAAAATGCACTGCCTATGAAAAGCTCGACAAGACAAAGACACGTCTTCAGCAGGAACTTGATGACCTGTTGGTAGACCAAGACCATCTGCGGCAAATTGTCACCAACCTAGAGAAGAAGCAGAAAAAGTTTGACCAGGTGTGATAATGTGTGAATTGTCATCTGAAATCAAAGGAAATTTATAAAGCACATATTGAGATTTTACACTATCATCTTGACTCCGCCTAGATGCTAGCAGAGGAAAAGAACATATCTGCTCGCTATGCAGAGGAGCGTGATCGAGCTGAAGCTGAAGCCCGTGAGAAGGAAACCCGGGCGCTGGCTTTGACCCGTGAGCTTGATTCTCTAATGGACATCAAGGAGGAGCTAGACCGCAACAACAAACTGCTCCGGGCTGAAATGGATGACCTTGTCTCCTCTAAGGATGATTTTGGCAAAAATGTAAGGTTATGGGTTCATATAAGGTCCAATCAATACATCATCCAGGCTAAATCTCTCTCTTTTTAGGTTCATGAGCTGGAGAAGGCAAAACGCGCTATGGAGCAGCAATTCGATGAAATGAAGACCCAGTTGGAAGAGTTGGAAGATGAGCTTCAGGCCACAGAGGATGCCAAATTACGTCTGGAAGTCAACATGCAGGCCATGAAGGCCCAGTATGAGCGGGACCTGGCAGGACGCGATGAGATGGGTGAGGAGAAGAAGAGAGCGCTGGTCAAACAAGTAAGTGACAGCAAAGATGTGACATTTTAGTTTCTAATGATTTTTGGTGGATGTGTGTTGGATGAAAATAATGCGCACGGTTGAACTGATAGAAGGTGAAAACATAGTACGCTATATGATTAAGGAATTATAGGTTCTGATGAGGATAAAAGCCATTAGATGTCTTTTAGGTGCGGGAGATGGAAATGGAACTTGAAGATGAGAGGAAACAGCGTTCGGCTGCTGTGGCGGGTCGCAAGAAGCTCGAGTTGGACTTAAAGGAGCTAGAGGCCGGCATTGACATGGCTAACAAGAACCGCGACGAGGCCCTCAAACAGCTGAAGAAACTCCAGGTTAGCCAATTTTTTTGGAAAGTGTATGTACAATTTAAAATTTGCAGCAACTTTTTCAAGACCATGCATCTGGTTTCCCCTTAGGCTCAAATGAAGGAGCTCCTCCGGGAGCTAGACGATACTAGAATGTCAAGAGAGGAGATCCTCACTCAGAGCAAGGAAACAGAGAAAAAGTTGAAGGCCATGGAGGCTGACATGCTTCAAATGCAAGAGGTTAGCATATTCAACTCGTTTGGCTTTTTGCTCCTCCCCCCATTTTGCTCTTTTGTTTCTTTGTAGGATGCAGAAATCTTATCTTCTATCATATTTTATTCTACTTTCGTTTGTGCATATTTGAGTTTCTATGTATTTCATATATATACAACAAAACTTAATTCTATAATGTGCAATGGCAATAAAGCTATCTTTCTGTCTATCCATCCATAGGAGCTGGCCGCCTCTGAGCGAGTAAAAAGACAGGCCCAACAGGAAAGGGATGAACTGCAGGATGAGATCAACAGTTCGGCTGCCAAAAAGTAGAATAAACAGCGGCAATTTCAATTTTTTCCTGTTCTAGCACCGGAGCTAACATCTCACCTGCTCTCAATGTGAACTAGTGCTCAGATTGCAGAAGAAAGGAGACGACTGGAGGCTCGCATTGCTCAGCTGGAGGAGGAGCTGGAAGAGGAGCAGTGCAACGGTGAGCTGATCAACGACAGGCTGAAGAAGGCAATGTTGCAGGTTAGTAAAGATCTGATGTTGAGATTTAAAAGAAAACTGACTTGGAAATATAAAAATCACATGGAGGAAGTTTTTTTTTTTTTATTATTCAGGGAAAACATCACCCTTGCATTTACAATATAACTGACAGGCTGTCTAGTGTTCCTTTAAAAATGTGCATGATGCTTTGTTGCCTGTTTAGACTGACCAGATGAATGTGGAGCTCACTGCAGAGCGCAGCAGCTCTCAACGTGGTGAAAGTCTCCGTGCCCAACTCGAGCGCCAGAACAAAGATTTGAGGCAGAAACTGAATGAGTTGGAGATGACGGTTAAATCCAAGTACAAGGCTAATATTGCAGCCTTGGAAGCAAAGATTGCTCAGCTGGAGGAGCAGGTGGACCTGGAGATGAGGTAAATGTCGTAATACTTTCACTTTAAATGTGGTCCATATTGCACACACGCTCTTTAGGAAACCGGTGTAATTTTTACCACAAAAAACACTCCCCAGGACATCTAACTGCCACTTTTTTAATTTCTTACCCCAAAAATACACTGAATGCGCTTGTGTTGCAACTACGCCTTTTTGCTCCGTTTCTGCTCTCTGCCAAAATACACCTGAGCACTGAGCGGCTCCGACAGAAAGCTGAAAACAAAATCATGTACGACCACGCAATATGATCACTTTACAGTTATGTAGATGGAAACATATTAAATGTTGTAATCGTTGCTCCTGAAATTGCTTTCCATGTCAGGTCTTTTTTATATTCTCCTTATAAATGTGTGAGATCGATAGATGTGACGCATCATAAAATAATGGCATGGTTTTGTACTTCGATGATGAGTCTTTCTTCGCCCTTGTCTAAAATGGTTGTGAGATGACCCCACAAGAGCTAGTACCTATTAACTTCAGGGGGAACCCTTTGGCACAGTTGAAAACAACCGCTCTAAATACGGGACTTTTTATTTTCAGAATTTCCCGGATGTTTTATTTTATCTTCCCGTCCCGCATGCAATGCATTGTGCCAGATTGATGCAACGTGCTCCACCATCCAAAAACCAAAACAGAAGTGGTGCATATTTTGTCAGAGGGCAAGGGGAGCACGTGGCCCTGGCAGAGTCGGAGCCACAGCCGGTGTACACACGTGCATTGATTTGAATGGAAAACAAATCAGCTCAGCGGTCGTGTCGGAGCCACACCGCACCCGGTGTATTTTAGGGGTCATAGTTGTTGTCCTGCTTGTTTTAAAAATTGGAGGGGTGATCAGTACTCTTTCAAATCTAAAAACACTAACTGGGCTAAAGTACAACTCTTGGTACATTTGATTGTACGATTCTGTGCTTCCCTGATATCTAAAAATGTATTTACTAAGTACAAATACCTTGGTTATGACTATTATTCCTTCAAATCTGGCTGAATATTTTGTTGTCAATTTTTGAGGAGTCATTTCAAAATTAAAATGATTGAAATTTAATTTTAAAAATATATATTTTTCACACAGAGAGAGACAGGCAGCCACCAAGCTGGTGCGACGCACTGAAAAAAAGCTGAAGGAGGTCATCCTGCAGGTGGATGACGAGAGACGAAACTCTGAGCAACACAAAGACCAGGTCCAAACTTTTTATTTCTCCTATTCTCTTTGGTCATATTATTACTTTATATTCCTACTAAGTGCAAGTACTTGAAGTTTTTTTTCTGGTTAAATGTCACTACAGCAATCTCTCTGACCTGTGTCTAATTAACAGGCAGACAAGTTGATCTCTCGCATGAAGCAGCTGAAGCGTCAACTGGAGGAAGCAGAGGAAGAGGCCCAGAGGGCCAATGCCAGCCGAAGGAAACTGCAGAGAGAGCTGGAAGATGCTACAGAGTCTGCCGATGCAATGAACCGTGAAGTTACCACTTTAAAGAACAAGCTGAGGTAAGAAAGATGAAATAAATACTCACTTTTCTGTCCAGTTTGGAACTCATTTTGTGCCATGAATAAAATAAAATGATTTTCTACATCGCTGCCTAAACCTTGATCTATGTCCCCAGGCGAGGTGACATGCCCTTTGTGCGACGCCCTGTCGCCCGTCCTGGCATTGAAAGCGATGAAGATGCTGAAGCCAAAAGTGAAATGTCTGAGCCCAAACCTGAGTAAACCAATTCAGGACAACTACTTCATAAATGTATTCGAAGAAATTGGCCAAATTAATATAAGTACACAAATGTAGCTATAGAACGAGCAGGAACGCATACTAGAAGATCCGGTTCCTTGCTAAAAATTAGTTTAGTTATTAACCTGACAATCTATACATTCCTACACATTCATGCGTTTTCGACTGTTAAAGGGGACAATCACCATAATAACAAATGGAAATTACTTGGTGTATTTTTGTTTTGTTTTGTTTTGTTTTGCTTTGCTTAATTTGACGTTCTTTAGACTTATTGAAATATATTAAAAAAAAATATTTTTTATAAACAAAATTTGCCTAACAGTCTATACTCTAGGAGCAAGGATCTATTTTTCTGATTTTTTTCTAGGAGAAAAATAAAATTTAAAAAAAATCGTATATCCATAGAAGAAGGCATAGTAGCAGAAATGAACCAAAGCAATATCTAATGATAGTATGTTCTCATGTTTTCTCAGTTTCTTAAAAAATATCAGTAAGGCATTGAAGTAGAAGCTTATTAAATTCACACCTTTGTTTATATTATAATCAATTTAGCTTAAGTTGGTACACCTGATTGCTATTTTTTGCTCTTGTATACATATTTTACATGGAAAAATGAGATAAAGATCGGTTATTAGTTACAAAAAGGAACTGGCTTGATGAAATTATTTGATTTTGACTGTGCTGAAATTACATTTTTGTGCACTGAGAAGAAAAACCTAACCAATGAAAGAAATGTTCTTTAAAAAAAATGCATGTGGTTATTTGTTAAATTACTGTCAAGCCTTAAACACAGCTAAATTCTTTTAAGAATGATTAATCTTTCTTTTTCTGTCTATGCATTAATTTGTAAGCATTTGTCAGTCATTTTTGACCTACAGTACAGCTTGGAGCAATTGGGATGATGGTGAAACTTACTGCTAACGCGCTTTTCTCATATTGCAGGTTATCGAGCTGTGATGTTTGTCATCACTCTTTTGTATTCCATATTCATATGAAGTCAGGTATTTACTAAAAACTGTTGTATTCAGACAGCATCACGCTTGCATTGCTGCGATTGTGAAGAATTGGGTGCTTCCTGAGCGTGTGAAGGCAAAACAAATGTAGAAAATTAAGGAAAAAAATTTGGGGGCAACTGAAAAAATTCTGTTCTGACAATTTGAATCGGTTGTCTGTAGTCTCTGCACTCGGATAATCATGCTTTGAAAATCTTGATAATATGCAATTAAAGTGGCTTCTGAACTGCTGTCTTTTGATTTGTGAAGTTTCTCCATGCAAATGTGTTTATAGGACGACAAGTGTGGAAAGGTTCAGAAATACACTTAAAAAAAACAAAAACAACAAATGTGCTCTGACTTGATTTGTCTGTAAGTGCTCTACTTAAAATTTGGTCAAACAGCACTGTTAAAACCTGATTGAACCCACCTTGAATGGTTTGGCATTTTCACAGAGGCCATATTACTGCTTAAGTTGGATCATCTACTTTGACTTTGCCTTTATTAACTAGAGGTACAATCAAGCAGAGAGCACTCCCGTCTGGTCAGGTATGTTATTTAGGATGCCCTTGTTTCCACCTCCTTGTCATGTCTGTTATATCCCTTACAAAATGTAATAATCACCAAGTTAAACAAACTGACCTTGACAAAAAATAAATATGTTACAGCTGTAAAACAAAGGCCTTGAGCAAGCCACCAAATGTTCAGATTGCCTGTAGAAGGGCGTCTTACTCCAGACAGCTCTGCCTTCATGGCCGCGCACAAATGTGTTCATTGTTTATTTAAAATTTAAAGTGTTTATTGTGAGATGCACAGGGGGAAAAATTGCCCTATACAGTCACTTTAATTATTGAAATAAATACTGCATGTATGTTGTGTGTAATAAACATAGTGTAAAAAAGTCAATTATACTTTGTGGAGTTGGGGAACGGTGCAACTGAAAGTGAATGAGGTTAGTTACACTGCACAGAGGACTATACAAGTTTGTTTTGTTTTGTTTTTTAAATGCTGTCAGCACCATATTTGTACAACTAGTGTCAATTCTTGAATACTACGGTAATTATGGTTACACATGGTGATCAATGATTTAGATTCATAGAAGTAAGTACTACTCAGTTGAAATAACCAGTGTTTTCCCTTCAAAATGAATCAACATTTCACCTAGCTGTGATAAAACCTACTCTAACCAGACTCTTTAGCTAACACTTCCTCCTTGGCTGTTACCATACTGCAATTTTTAACACATCGAGACACCAAAACATGTATTTATCATAGCATCGATACAGAAGGGTGCAGTTTGTGCTATTAATATTATTAAAAGATGAGTTCAATTCACTTCATTCTTCCTTTTTTCAATCTCACTCATGAATCCCATCAAACTCAATTGGGGTATCACAGTCTCAAGTACGTTGTTTGTGTAAATGAGTGCACAAAGATCTCACAGTTTCTGGGAGCAAGGTTTTTTTGTCCACCTCTACACAGTCCATAGTTGCTTTATTAGATCTCGTTCTTGCTCGGAGATCCTTTCCAGACACACTCAAGGTTATCCCTCTGCATATCACAGACCAATCTTTTATTTAGTTCATTGTGAGGCTCACTGAGCATCCCCCTGCTCCCTCACCCATGGTCTCTTTTCATCGCAATCTCAGCAAGCTGTTTCCCACCCACTTCTCCTTGGTCTCCTCCACTCTGCCCACTTCCAACGCATTCTTCTCTCTCCTCCTTTAATGATGCCACCAATAGAATTTGCTCTACACTGATATCATCCATGGATAATCTGCATCCTCTATCTAGCAGGCCTGCTCGGTTTCTTCAGACGCACATGTGACTGGATAATACGCTCCGAACCCAATCATCTCTGAGCAGCAAAATGGCACAAACCTTGCGCACCTTAAGATCTTGAGAGCTACTCTTCAAGTATCAGTGCTGCAGTGCTCGTGCAGCTCAATAGATCAACAACACCACAGATAAGCACAAACACTTTTCCACCTTCAAGACCCTGCTTAACCCACCATGTGGGTATTGGTTACTCCTGCTGCTAACGTCAAAGCTGACACTTTTGCTTGTTCTTCGCTACCATTTCTCTCAGCAACCCATCCCAACCGCTCTCCTAAAGACTGTAGATACAATCATCACACTGGTTGATCACATGATCAACTCAAAGCTACTCAAGAAACCATCCCTCAATCTCCACAGATACAAGCTCCTACTTACGCACACACACGCACACACACACACACACACACACACACACACACACACACACACACACACACACACACACACACACACACACACACACACACACACACACACCAGCCTTCACAGTAGCACCACACAAGTACTGACTTTGCGTGTCAGACCTGACGTGAGATTTGAGCGAATCGTACGCTCACGTCCAGATTGATAAATGCCGAGCCTTGCCTGAAAATGGCCTTACGCACAGTTTTCTGCCTTACGGTTCATATATGAGGCCCATAGTGTGGTCTACTACTTTTGCTTGAACTTTGGAATTCTAATGCTATTAATTAACTAATTTACACTGCTGCATAATATGGAATATATGTAAAGAAAAAAAATTAAAAGACAAATGATAAAACAAAAGAGAGCTGAAAATATAAACATACACAGACACTACATTAGCCTGCCTTCATTAAACAGTATTCAGTCGCTTCAATTGAGCCTGTAACTATATTAAATTAATTAGAGAAATCCCCTAAACAAAGAAAAAGCCAAATCTTTAGCTTTATCATTGCTGGTATTTAATATAATCTGTATGAAAGCCACATGTAAATACCTGTTAAATATGTGAAAACATCTGACAAAATAGCTGTTTTGATATGTTTAAATTTTACCTCCACAAAAGCCAACAGAAAAAAGGCTCAGGCCCACAAAATGGGTGGCGGTCCACTATTTGCCTTTGTTTTTTAATTGCCACAAACTCAGAAGGCACCTGCCTGCGTGGTTGTGTCAAAAAAGTGACACAGAGTGTCAGAGGTTGTCTTTCTCAAAAATGTCGCCTATAATTTATTGAAGAAAAATACATCCAAATGGAATCAGAAGAATAAAAAAGTACAAGGCAAAACGTAGTGGCGAATCAAAAGCCAAAAGGTCAGTCAACTTGAACAGAGTTCATCGTTGCACTGCCTTCGGTCTCCAGGGGAGCCCTCAAAACGCTCAGCCAAGACAACGGCGCCTCTCCAAACTTGGGATGGTGCACTCTGCTGCCCCACCCCCCACCCCCCCACCCCCGCCTGCTTTTTGTACTCATAAGAGACTCACTGCATCCCAAAGTTTACAGCCAGGTTCGTTCTATACTGTCCCGAACCAAACAGAGCCTGTTGTCTCATCCCTCAAGGACATGGAGCACTGAGGCTCCAGATGACGTAGGACTCAAGAGGTCAAGCTGACCTGTACAGAAACCAGGTCTAACAGATCTGAACCATACATTGTTCAAACTTTGTGTGGACCGTCAGCTGTTTCAGGTGATGTTTAACGTACATAATGAACACATTATTGCTGACATCTCAGCAGAAGTTGTTACTGTGCATAATGACTCAGCAAGCTGTCAGCTGTTTTCGACAGTGACCTAATATGAAGTTTTTATGCTTAAGCAAAACACACTAGCACATGCTTACGCAGCTATAGTGATTACATTTGGGTACATCAGATAAATACATGAGGAGTCATGGCTAATCACGAGGAGACACAAGATAAATCAGAGGAGTTTTGTGATTGTCAAAGAAATCACTCAGTCCAAGCTAAGGTTTGCTGTGGTGGTGTCAGTTTAACTTAAAGTATGCCGGCACACTGGTGAACTGACAGACACAGAGCTGATCTGAGTCGGTGAGCTGACCCAGAGCAGTGGAATCAGGGTGCATTTATACAGGGGAAACAAAAGGCAGTGATCACATATGTAAATACAGCAGTATATTACACAGGAACCAGGAAGACAGGGGAGACAGTAAGGTCTAAGCAGGGGGGCGGTGCCATTTGGGCACAGCCTCTAAAATCAAGGGGGACGTGAATGGAGGTTCCTTGATTAAGGTGTTTATCAAGGATGGCAAATACAGTAGGGAAGTGGGAGCAGTTCCATTTGCATGGACTTCGGGATCAAAGGGCTCTCCGATTAAGATGATAACCGGAGACAAGATGTAGGGGAGGAAGGGAGACTACAAGACACCAAGAAGTGAGAAGTCTTGGTGGGTGAGAACAGATTGTCTGAGACGTTCCCAGGTAAAAGAAGAAGCAGACGTTCCTAATACACTAAAGACAGCTAATAGACAAAGCATTTCAATATACTGAGACATTCTTCTTTGTTTTCTTGCTCATGAGCAATCTAAATCATTACACATGGCCCAAATTATTATTTGATTAAGCCATAGGCTTCAACAACTCAGGGTTTCAATCATAGCGTCAAATTTTTATCTCTACAATGCTAATCTAAATCCACATTAATGTTGGTCATTAATGTTGGAGTGTCTTCAGAAGTGATGCTATTTTTTTTAACTGCATTCAGACAGGGCTTAGATAAAATGTCCCACCATTGATTTGAGGTCCCCAAAACTTGAAAGTGTAGAGTGTCATGTTCAAAAATGTAAAGATGTATTAAAGGTGAATAACCATGTGTGTTCTCAGGATTATGTATTGTTTAACCGGTGGCGTATAAATGTTTGGGCACGGTGGGGCGCTGCTGTGCTGTTATGTCGTGGATGTCGATGAGTTAAGTGAAGAAGAAGTCAATCGACCTCCTGTTTTGTAAGGTTTTGTTTTTATTATTATTATTATTATTATTATTATTATTATTATTATTATTATTATTATTATTAATTTCCTAAGAGCTTTCTTGTTGTTAAGTCCATTGACAGTATTTGGAGTATTGTTCCAGTTTGTTTAGAAAATTATTAAAGCTTGGTTTGGAGTCAGACCATTTTTTTTTCTTATGTATGTGAAATTTACCGAGAAAAAGAAGCAGCTGTCTTTTTTCTTTCTGTTTCTCTTCAAAACAGATTAAAAAAATATCTTTTTCTTTTAAGTAGATTGTTTGTCCAGCTTTCCTATTGCACATCCCTCTGGAATAGTCTAGCGTACGTACAATCATAAAAGAGATGGCAAATTGTTTCTTCCAGAGATCCACAGAAAACACAAGAATATTCAATATCAATGTTAAATCTCTCTAAGGTTTTCTTTGTTGGATATATTTTATTCATTATTTTAAATTGCACCTCTTTAATTTTATTATTCAAACAAAATTTATCTCCCACTAGCCAAGTTTTCCTCCAGTCAATATCCCCATACAATACTTTCCAAAATAGTTTTGCTGAGGGTACAGTTACAATCAGCAGGTGGCTCTTAATAAATTTATTCGAGCACTTATCCTTAATCATAATATTATTCACTCCAAGGAACAAAGCGTGTGAGTGGATCTGTCAATCAGCCGCAATACACTCCTTTGTATGTCAATAAAGACCATTGAATATTCTTTTGGGGTAACTGGCAACTTGAATTTATTAAGGAATTCTTCATACTGAAGTAACTGTCCCTCAGCATTCACCAGTTGTTTAACCAAAATAATACCATTCTCAACCCATTTTTCATAGTACAGTGGTTGGTTTTTGCATTGAATATTCTTGTTATTCCAGATGTTAAATCTTGTTGGAGAGAAGTGATGCTTGTACACCATTTTCCATGCCAGCAGTTCTTGCTTGTGAAAATTGGCCAATTTAACAGGTAATTTATCAATCTTAAAATCACACTTTAACAGAAATTTTAGACCACCGTCAGAGTTAAAAATGTGTTTTGGGAAAGTATTTTCTTTGATCAAATTAGTTAACCTTTTAATTTGAACGTATTGATTTTGTTTCAAAACTTAACACCTCAAGACCTCCATCCCTTCTTAAGTTACATAGAATATCTTTGTTTAAATAATACGATCTATTCCTCCAAATGAAATTGAATAAAGTTTTATCTAATTTTTGTATATTGCAATAGGCATTTCCAGTGAAAAAGACACATATACAGCTCAAGATATCCCCTCCACTTTGGAAAGTAAAACTCTGCCTTTCAGTCAGAGATCTCTCATCAACCACATGTTGAATTTTATCATTGATCAATCAATCAATCAATCTTTTAAGTCACTGCGAAGTTTTTCATTTTTATCAAAAACAACAATAACCGTTTTCTTCACAGTGATACCATTCACTACAGATTGCTCACATTTCTTTAACGGAAATAAGACAGCTTTGTTCAGATTAATTTTTAAATCTGACACAGCAGAGAACTCCTCAATACAATTACCGTATTTTCTGCACTATAAGGCGCGCCGGATTATAAGGCGCACCTTCAATAAATGGCCTATTTTGAAACTTTTTTCAGATATAAGGCACACCACACTATAAGGCGCATAGAATAGAAGCTACTGTAGTGGCTGCGGTTGCGTTATCATCCACTAGATGAAGCTGTGCTGAAGGAAATGTCAACAAAACAGTTAGCTAAGTCAGTCAGTCAAACTTTATTACCGGTAATAGAATACAAACCAGCGTTCTGACAACTCCGTTCACTCCAAAACAAGTTCGTTCATTCACAATCCGGTACCGTACGGACCAGTAGCTGTTATTTGCGCCGCCCTCGTTGAAAACAATGTATTTCCAACTCCATTTGTCACGGTTCAAACGGTTATTTTTTTCCTCCAGGTAACGTCAGTGACGTAGTATTTTCGCGACACAGTTTATCTTTTACCAACCGCAAGGTTTATCACGTAGTTAGTGCATTCACAAACGTGGAGGGGAACTTTTCCCCGATTTATTAAACACGTAAAAAAGCGCTACGTAAATCAAACGTTAGTGCTAATGGTGGGACTGGAATTCCCTTACATTTATAACCGCTGTTACTTCGGCCACGCCCCCTGACTACGGTAGCCACAATGAACCAATATTGTTCCATATATAAGGCGCACCGGATTATAAGGCGCACCATCGGGTTTTGAGAAAATTAAGGGCTTTTAGGTGCGCCTTATAGTGCGGAAAATACGGTAATAGCTTTTATCCCATCATGCCTGTTAAATAGAAAAACTGTAGTATCATCTGCCAGTTGGGCTAATTCAAATTTTCTACAGAAAGGCTTTTATACCGTAGAATAAACCTTTTTAATGTGCACAGCTATAATTTGGGTTACAATGAGGACCAGGAAAGGACTCAAAGGACATCCTTGACTTATTTCCCTACAGATGTCAAATCTGGGAGTAGTGCCGTGGGCCAGCTTAATAGAGCTGTTGCAAAAAATATATACTTGGAATAATAAAGACAGATCTTAACAATCTCGCATAGATTTCTGGTTGATCTCATCAGATATAGATGATAAGGTGGAGTCAGTAATTGATGAACCTATAGCCTTAACAGATCATCAGGCCGTTACTATTAAAGTCAATATGGCAGTAACTAGATTCACCTTTAATGGCGATTACTGGAAACTGAATAGAACATTAATCCAGAATATGCAAATTAAAAATGAAAAAATAATTGAAAAATATTGGAGGCAAGCAAACTGATTTAACAGTTTTTGGAAATATTGGGTACTACTGAAGTATGATATTAGGAAAATAGCTATTACATTTTACATTGGCGGTGAGGGATGCCGTCAAGCTGAAGGAGGAGTCGTATCGGGCCTTCTTTGCCTGTGGGACTCCTGAGGCAGCAGACAGGTACCGGCAGGCCAAGCGGAGTGCAGCTACGGTGGTTGCTGAGGCGAAGACCTGGGTGTGAGAAGAGTTCGGTGAAGCCATAGAGAACGACTTCTTCTTTGAAAAGGTTCCGGACCACCATCCGGCGTCTGAGGAGGGGGAAGCAGTGCATTGTCAACACTATGTATAGTGGCGATGGTGTGCTGCTGACCTCAACTTAGGACGTTGTGGATCGGTGGAATGAATAGTTTGAAGACCTCCTCAATCCTGGGGACGCGCTTTTCGGTGAGGAGGCAGGGCCTGGGGACTCAGGGGCGGGTTCTCTTATCTCCGCAGCTGAGGTTGCTGAGGTGGTCAAAAAACTCCTCAGTGGCAGGGCCTCGGGAGTGGACGAGATCCGCCCGGAGTTTCTTAAGGCTCTGGATGTTGCGGGGCTGTCGTGGTTGACACGACTCTGTAACATTGCGTAGATGTCGGGGGTGGTGCCGCTGGATTGGCAGACCAGGGTGGTGGTCCCTCTTTTTAAGAAGGGGGACTGGAGGGTGTGTTCCAACTATAGGGGGATCACACTCCTCAGCCTCCCTGGTAAGGTCTATTCAGGGGTACTG
>BJFM01003965.1:76167-96858 GCA_016586285.1 Arothron firmamentum | reverse complement strand
AAAAAAAAAAAAAAAAAAATTCTCACCTTTCTGGGACACCAACAGGCACCTGTTATGTGCAAACACAGTGACCATCTTCTGTAACCAAGGTTGTCAACCTTAAAAACAACTTAACAGCAGATTTAAAACAGTTGCAACTGGTTTACATGCACTATGTATAAACACCATGGGAATGTCCAACCATCATACCACTCAGGAAGGAGATGGGTTCTGTGTACCACAGATCAACATGCTTTGGTCCAAAAATCTTTTTGAAGATGCTCACAGGCAAAAGGGTCCTGTGACACCAGTTCTGTCAGGAGGAACACCCAAAATTCCTGCCAACAATTCTGAGAAGCATATGAAATATTGGTCATCCTAATTGACCAACGGTTGTATCTCTTGTTATATACCTTTATGGAAACTGGTTTGATCAATGGTAGAAGTGTCTGCATGGACGAGGCCTACCACAGCAGCCAGTACATCCAGGTGGTCAAAATCCCTCCTGGAAGTGAAGAAATTAAACAAACATGGTCTGAAATATCAAATTATGCATTTACAAATATCCCATCTTTTTTGGTTTTTATAAACATTAAATAAAGTCAACTCTTCAATGCCAAATTGAAGCCTTGTTTTATATTTAGAAAACAGATTCTTGAAACAACTGCAGCTGTTTGGATTATAAAAATTTAAGAGCATCTTAATTTCAACATTTTTAAGAAAATACTGTAAAGTGAGTCTACCCAGTAAGAACACACATATTGCTTAACTTTGTCATGTTTAAATAAGCCATCACAATTGGGTTTCAGTACTCAAAATATGCTATCAGAAAACGTAACATTCACAGCAGGTGAATTAAAACATGGCAAAAAAGTGCCTAAAATACTCATAAATCCTGCACAGGTGTGTAGAAATGATGCAAATCAACCATCTCGTGGCACCTGGCGTCCCTCGTTGGCGTCTGAGCTGGCGGTCCGCCATTAGCTAACATGCTAGCCGTTACCTTGTGCGTGTTAGTCTTCTAAAAAGGAAATGCATCATTAAGTAGGGCTAGCCACACACAGGCAGGTTGCTAGCATTATTAGCAGTCGTAAATAATATGAATCTTCACTGTACCTTTGGAAGTTTAGCGTCGTTTCTCTGGATCCTGGAGGTCACTCAGCGGAGCGAAAAAGCAGTCAACCTAGCCATAGCTAAACCCGGAAGAGGATATGGCGTAACGTCATTTCCTCTTATTTATAGGAGGAATGTTTCACTCAATTTCATTAGTGGGCGGAGCTTCGAAGCCCGCTGGTGCGATGCCTTTCAAAATAAAGGTCTTAGCCTACTGCAGAGGAGGCACACTGTGGTAGGTCTTTAAAATAACCAGCAGGTGTCGCCACCGTGCATTAAATTACTTTTCCCCCGATGCCGCTTCGTGGTCTCCGTGAGCCACGGATGAGATTTTAAGACCATCAAACAGACGAGCGCGCGCGGATGCGCTGCTGGGTGGAGAAACTGGTGCAAAATTTGGTTTCCCCCCGCGCAAATCAAAATTGTCCGGAGTCAGACTGGGATAAAATAATAACAATAATGATCCCTCATCACCGAAAAGTTTCAGCTGTCACCTCTATTTTCAGTCATCGCGTGAAAGCCAAGACGGGCCGCGGCCTGAATTATTGATTGTCCTGAGTGGGTAGTGAGGGACACTGGCGCTGGGTTCTAAAATCACACGCAGCAGCTTGCGTCGCTGTTCGTGCCGAGTTCTACCTGAGATCCGTGTCCGCGTCTGCGTGTCCGCTTCTGTCGTACCGTTTCACCTTTTAGACAGCAACATTTCAACCGGACTAGCAGGAGTTCATTGATTCTGTATCGAAAACAAAGATGACAAACACGCGCGTTTCTATTATTCCTCACATTCTGACAGTCGTGACTCTGTCGTTGTGAAAGGGCGCCATCTTGTGGACAGACTTCAGCATATTTTTCTGCAGCGTTTTTCAGGCAGATGCAACCCGACTCATAATGCATGACTCGCATGGCTTTTTCTCCCTGAACTCATCTAAAATACATATATTTATTTTGTCCAGCAATTGAATCTAGACATTGTAGTTTTATTTCCAATGATGTGTAAGGTTAGTGTCTGTCAAGTATGACTAAATAAGTTTTATTGGATCTATGAAAACTTTTGTTGCCCCAACTTCTGTAAATGTATGAAAAAATTAGGTACATGCTTGAGGTCGAATGAGCCTTTAAACCAATACCTTTGGTCTATCGTTTAGAATGAGTTCAAATCTGATCATATTTTCTTTAGCTCGTGCTGAAAACTGGAGCAGAAAAGCCAAAAAACAATGGGATCCATGATGTAATCTTTTATTTTAACCAATGGGATTTAAATTTTACAGTGCATCTCTTTACATTAATTATTTGTTGTAAGTGATTTTAGCCACCACTACCGATCGAATAACTATGCGTGTTACATTTCTGTGTTTCTCTGAAGGGTTTTTCATTTCATGATCACCACGTGAAAAATATTCCAAATATTAGACACTGAAAACCAGCCACTATTTCATCAACAGCCAATTAGTGTTATCAAAAATGAATATTCTGTTAAAGATACGTTGCCTCAGTGTTAAGTATCTGTACCATTAGAACATACAGAGGTGGCCAATTAGAAACCTGCTGCCAACCACATGAAAGAAAAAGGCTTTAAAATAGACAAAACAAAAATATGGCACTATTATCTCAACGATCAGTAGACAAACACATTTTTGAGGGCTCCCCGAAGCGCAGAAATAACTCAAAGCACTTTGATCTGTCTTTCACTGGCAGCTACAGAAAAATCTGGAGTCACACGGACATCAAGCTTCATACAGACACAGACAACTCACAGTACAGCCGCAGCACCTTTGAAAGAGACCCCCCCCCCACCCCCCCAACTCTGAGAAGACGAGCCAGAGATCTGCCTCCTCTCAGCGCCGCCGTGCCCACTGCCTCTGAACGCGCCGGCAAAACAAGCAGCAAGCAGCAGCAGTTCACCAGCCTGTCTCCGCACCTCCCTCCAGAAGTGCGCATGAAGACGGGCCCACATCGACTGTGCATATACATACGATATAAGACACGTTGCAGCAATGTTTACATACACAACACAAACGAATCGATCCAGTTACTCATTAGGCTTTACATTCAGTCTTCAAAAATAAACATGTGGTGACAAAATAAACAGCAGATTTCTCCCTTTTGCTCAAGTTTGGTCTGATATTCCCTCAAATACACAACAGCTAGTAGTGCACAAAGTAAGAATACAAAATTATACTTTTAAATACTGTAGCAGCAATTCTTCTTTTCTTTTAAGATGAAAGCCTCTCGTAGTACAGGTAAAGGCTTCAGAGTCCCCGACGCATGGAAGGGTGAGTGATTGTCCTCTTAAGTGTGAGACAGTGCCTGTTGGGGTGTTTGATATTGAAAGTGGGCGGGCAGGTGGTCTTGACAGGATACTACTGGAGGACCAAGCACTGGTGGGGGGCAGCTAGACGCTGCAGAACCCCTGGCTGAGACCTCTCCCCTGCTGACACCGGCCAGCTATGCCGGCAGTCTCACAGTGGATCTCTGGTTGAAAATCAGAGCTTCCCAAAGAGCGACACGCCCTTCTCCTCGTCCTCCGCAGCCAAAGACGCAGCAGCGTGAAATCTGGCTCATCGGTCCAAAAAAAAGAGTAGGACAGATCTTCGCAGGGACACGTTGCAGTGCTCCGCTCAGCTGGAGGCCGTGGCGATGGCCTTCTTCAGCTGCTGGCTGCGGATCTCGCGGGTGCGAGACTCTAGGAGCAGGTCGTGGCAGGTGTTGCAGACCAGCACGGGGTCGTAGAGCTGCTGGTCTGGGATGGGAAGCTTTAGGTGACAACAGTCTTTGCAGAACACGTTACCACAGTTCCTGTGGTGGAGAAAACACAAACAGGATGTTTCACCTACAGCCTGAAACAACACCTCCGTTTCTAGAAGGTGCAAAGATGCTCACTGACAGCCTCAACAGTGGTGACTTAGTCATTAAATCTTACTGTATAGACATGTATAGACATGTATAGTAGACAACCTTATAGCTGTAACAATCAGACCACTGGCTAAAGTCAACTATTCACTACAAACTCTTATTTGTGAGCTGCTTGCTTTGCAATACGCTCTGTGCTACAGTGTTGCCGTGGTTACCAAAGCAAAGGGAAGGCCCACCTGCAATGGTGACGCCTCTTGGCTATCCAGAACTCACAGTCACAGCTGAAACAGTGCGAGGCCATGTGGTCGGGCACCCATCTGGTGACCTGCACACAGACACACACACACACACACCATGTCAAAGCAGCGATTTCGGGTGCCTCTAACCGCAGAGGTGAGGAAGAGGAGGGAGGTTGTAGGCGGTGACAGAAGTTACATCAACAGAAGATGGCCGACCTCTGTGTCCTTGGGCTCCACTCGATCCCAGCTGCCCTCGGACAGACGGTCCTCGCTGTGGGTCGACAGAGAATCCTCCTCGTTGCTGTTGTCAGACTCACGCAGACAAGTCTGCACAAAGACGAGAAAAGCCGAGGTCCGACAGAAAGTTCGGAACATTTCCTGACGGTAGCAAACAATATTGACAAAACAAGGACTTACAATGTCGTCCTCATAGTCGATGTCTGGCTCTGAGGGGGGGCTGCTGTACTGCTTGCTCTCCAGCCTCATCTGCAGCTGTCTCACCTGCTGCCTCAGCACCTCCACCTCCTGCTTGTAACCTGCCTCGATCTGCCTCAGCCTCTGCTGCACGGCGTCCATGGGCACCGGCAGCCCGTCGTCATCCAGATAAGCTGGGGCCTGCGGCGGGGGAGGGGAGCAGGAGGCGGAGGGCGAGGCGTATGACATTGGCAGCGTTTGGTGGCCTTGCACGGAGAAGCCGTTCAGGGAGATTGCAGGCCCGATCCTGGCGGAAGGATGCAGGCCCGGCGCGGCGCTGCTGGGACAGAGAGCTTCTCTGCAGCAGCACTGAGGCCCTCGGCTGAAGGCGAAGCCCTGCGCGCGCAGCAGCTTGGTGCTGAGCCGACGGCTCTGGTAGCTGCTGGGGTGCAGTGCCCGGCTGACGGCAGAATGGCTGCAGGCAGACTGAACCAGACCTTGGATGCTGTCCCAGTGAGAGCCAAGCATGGACAAGTCCGACAGGTGGCTCTGAGAGATCAGCTGGCGCGCTGCATTCTGGGGAGAGTCTGTGAACGCTGCTGCTGAAACATGCTTTGGCTCCTTCACAAGATGGGAGCTCGTGTCCTCTCTGTCGCTCTGAGAGTGTTCTTGGGACTGCAACTCCTCATCGCGGTGATTGTGAGGGTCCGCCGTGGGGGGACGGTCCCCCTCACCGGTGAGAGTCTCTGTGGAGTCCTCCATTAGAAGCAGAGGGCTCAGCTGCTTCAGAGCCAGCAGGTCTGCAGATTCCTGAAACCCATTAAAGTGATGGTGATGATCTCCGTTGAGCAGCGAGGTGGGGGAGGTGGGGGCGGCAGACTGTTTGCCAATGCAGGGGAGGGGGTGGGGGGGCTCTGACTCATGAGAGGGCAACACTGCACTCTCAGCAGTCCTGCAGTGGCTCTCAGGGAAAGGACGCGGCGGGACGGGGGGGTCAGTGCTATGCTGGCAGACAGGACTGTCAGTGAGTCCACCCTCCTCGCCGAGAGGGGCGGGCGGCAGGGGCGGGGAGGGCAGGGGTTGTGTGGTCAGACAGGGTTCCTCCAGTGGGTCCTCGCAGCTCTCTTTATCCTGTGAGGGGCTGCTGTCCAGGTGGGCGTCGGGCGGGAGCCCGTCAGAGATGTCTGCAGAAGCTTCGTCTGTGGCTGAGGGGGGCTCCAGGGATGAGAGAGCCTCCTGGCAGTGCTTATTTAGATTGGGATCACTGGATGTGCGCGTCAGCGGCAGCCCGTTCTCAAAGGCTGACAGCAAGTTATCCATAGAGCGTGTCTTGGGAAGTCTGAAAATCACACATACCAATAAGTTCTTATTACACCCAGATTATTTCATTTCCATCTGCACCACTAGAGGGCAGTCAAACTGTTTTACAACCATTCTAATGATGAACCTTTGTTTTATGGCCCACCAGGAGCAACACACACAGACCAGACATGCAAGAAGAAACACACCTGTCTAGAGAGCGAGAGGAGAGCTCATCTCCCGCAGCACTGGGAGGGAGATAGAGCTCCATGGAGTCGTCCACAGCCGTGCACGGGGAGGAGGTGGGCAGGTACACAGCTGTCCACAGCTGTAACGCACGTGTGTGGCAGACCGGCTGGAGCACCTGGAAGAAAGTCTCTTTAGAGGCACGAACACAATAATTCGTAAGCTGAGCTGACTTTAACGCTCGTTAAAACGTGGCAACATTAACGACACGCAAAGATGCAGACGTGCAGCTGCGCCCCCTACAGTCCACTTCTTGTCACTACATAAGCAAGGCTTCAGCAATGTACCATATCATGGCTGGGGATGTAGAGGAAATTCTGGAAGTTCTTGTTTCCACCACGAAGCAGGGACCACACAGAGCAGGTGCGTTTGTAGATGTTCCTCGCCTGCCTCTCGCGAGCGTTGTTACACAGGAAGGTGCCATAAAGACACGAGTACGTGTGCTGCACTAACTTGACCTGGACACACAACAAACGGTAAACACATTCTCTCAGGTAAAGTCTGGTAATTAGAAATCAGTCGGTAAAAATGAATGTATAGAGTGCTACAAAAGACAGAAGTAAAGAGTGCCCACCAGGAAGGCCTCGTTGAACTCAAACAAGCAGGGGAACTGTTTGAGCAGCTGGTGGACACAGTCTAGCCACTGCAGGAAGACGGGACACTGCTCGCTCACATCGTCTGTGTTCTCCTGGTGGCCACAGCGATCCCCAAACTTGTGACCATAGTCCAGCCAGTCGATCTCTACAAGCACCTGAAAACCCTGTAGACCACATTGCACTCAGTACTGAAGCAAATTATTCTGATGCCCCAAAAAACAGAACTAGTTGAGCAATACCGTCTCGCTCGTGTTTACACGTCATTACGAAAACAATGTGTGTATTAGTGGGGGTTGAGTTATCGGTTCCGTTAGCTCTGCCAGTAACGGAATATCCTCAGCTATGGAAACTATGTCCCAATCTCTGTCCGCTCATGCAGACTTTCACCTCTATTGTCCTGTAGTACGGGTCCAACAAGATCTTGGCGAGGGCTACGATCTGGGGTGTGCGGTCCCACCCATCTGAACAGTGTACGAGGACGGGCCGGCCTTCCCTCTCGACGGCTGAACACACGAGCGTGGCGGCTTTCAGCATGACAGAGAGGTGCTGCAGCCAACGGGTGCTTTCAAGAGCTGAAAGCCAGCTGGAAACCAAAACACACTGGTTACTCTCAAGCTATTTGGACAATGAAGCTTTTGACCGATTACTTCTGCTTGGAGTCATCATAAATTTATCACCACGACAACACATCTGTTATATAGGGCGCTCATGTGTGAAAACGCACATCATAAACACGCTTGTGAACACTGGAAAAACCAGGACTAAATTGTGTGTCTGATGTCATTGTGTAGTGACAGACAGCTGGCCAGCCCAGCAGGAAGCGCACAGAGCTGTGGCAGCGCTCCCATCTCTGTGTGGTGTTGGCTTTCTGTGAGGTGAAACCCTCTGAATCGGCGGGGGGAAGGAAGGGAGGCACAAATGAAAGTAAGGCTGCTCAGACTGAAAGGTCAAACGGATCAACTTACTTTCCTGGGTCAGGGATCTGACTGCAGACTGTCCTCAGAGCCTGGAAGCTGTTGCGGATGGCGTGGATGTTGGCCATTCCCATGAACATCACCTCGCAGTTCGGGTAGTACTCTACACAGGAACAAAGGTAAACAACTCTCATGAAGGTCACAGCTGAGTCGCTGATTTTACATCCCATAAGCTGCAATGTTGTCATAATAAAAATGATCATTTAAAAAATAAATAAAATACACCTCTCCCCATGGGGCATTCAATACCAACAGTATTAGCTCTGAGGGAAAATATTGCAAGGAATTTAAAAAAAAAGACCTCAATTTGAGCGTCCTCACCTTCACATTCGCAGCCTCCACCCTTGGCTCGGTTGGCCACAGCGGCAGTGTAGGAGCGCGCATCCAGAATTAGCAGCTTCTGCGGGACACTGTTGTCATCGCAGCCCGACCCTCTTGTCAGAGAGGAGTCTGGAGGGGAAAAGGGTGAGGACGGAGACACTGCAATCAAGGTGGAGCATGGAGATTACTCTTTGTAACCTTGTAAAATCCAATGTCTCTTGCTAATAGGCCACAAAGTGTTGCTATTGGCAACTACTTTTAACAACCAACAGAGAGACAGATAACTACCGCAATTACCAAGACCGCTAATGGATTCCTCCTCTCTGTTCAGACATTCCATTTTAATTTACAGCCAGTCCATTCAGACAGTTAGCAAGCATACATCTATTCATACTGTTGTCAGGCTGTTGTCTGGTTATGACATGATGTCAACTGCTTCAGTAGCATTAATAGATCCTGTAATAAATATTCATTCACTCTAATATTACTGTATCTAGCTCATTATAAATGACACCAACCATTTTGAAACATTTTTTAATTACCAAAGTCACTATCACAGGAGTCGGGCGCTTCTCCACGTTGTCGCCAAGCCCCTTTAGTTCCCATCTGACAGGCTTTTGCAATCGATGTCACCAAGTACTCATCGTCCGTGTTTCTCCAGCCCCACCAGCTGATCTCAGGTTGGCTGCAGCGGGCGATCACCGCCCCGTTCTTCTGGTGTCTAACACATCAAATCATCAGCACACACGAATGAAGGCGAAGGCATCCAAAGGCTTTCAACAGGTAAACCTACCTGTAGACAACCACAGGGATCCTCTTCCAGGATCTGAAGGATGCCACACTCTCCAGTTCCTTGTCGGTGATCCATATTGGGACGAGAAGCTTCTGAGGGTAGCTGGAGCACAGCCTGATGATGACACAGACACAGACACGAGTTATTATAACAGAAAGAAAGAACAGACTAGCGCTTTCGTCGCTGCAGAACAGTGTGGCTGTTTGAACCGAATCCCTCAGCACGACGACGAAATGTCGGTTTTGGCTCTAAGACCGAACGTTCCCGACACGCTCCAGGGTTCAGCTTCAAGGACGCGACTGCATCAAGATGTGTCAGCTGGAGCAGAAAACAAATCCCACAAAGAAGCTGCCAGACACCACCCGTCTCTCTCTGTCCTCCTCCTCCACTCCCATGAGACTTTCTAATTTCTGTGCACCTGCTCACTGTCTGAGAGGTGAGTGTGTGTCTGTTAGACAGAGAGAAAGCGAACACACACTGCAGAGTCACTGTCCTCAGCAGGAGGGAGCTGGTTTAATTAGTCAGTTGTCCTGTGTGTCTGCCTTCCTCAGCAGGATGTGCCATCTCCAGCCTTTCACGCTGTCTTGAGTAGGATTTGTTTCTCAGACAGTCAATAAGTCCAAAGCGTCAGACACACACACGTACACACAAGTTACTGAACCTAAGAGGAGCTGTGAGAGATTTGAAAAACAGAATAAAGCAAGTGTTCTCCTAAGCCTAAACTGTGAAATGCCTTTAAAATATACAGACCCCTGTCAGGTTTATATTTTCAGCATTAAAGACCTCTCCTGCATAGAAAGCAAGCCATCCAGAGAGGCATTTATGCTGATATTCAAGCAGTTGAAAGGATTAATTTGTTAGCTCCTATACAGAGCGATCTATCAGCTCTGACTTCTACTCTTCCACTCTTTGTTGACGCATTCATTCTCTTATAATTCCAGTTAGAGTATCGCTAACTGTGATGCTATTCACAGTGAAGCAAGCGAGACATACTTGTAGTTGGAGTTGATATCTGACACTCTCCAGATGTTTTGTGTGTCAAAGCCCATCCTCTTGACCTCCAGTTCCATTCTCTGACCCACATGATCACCTGTGTGCACACAGAATACAAAGTCATTTGGATATATATGGACTCATTACATAAGGAATGTGAGGATTTTCTTTAAACTGAGGCCGACTGTCCTCAAATACTTTTGTAGCGAGGACATATTAACTGGTCCTCACAACTTCAAAGGACTGTTGGAGGGTTAAGATGAGGTTAGAACTGGGTTTAGGTTAGGATTAGGGTTAGGTGTGATGGTTAGGGTAAGGGTCTGGGTAATACATTACATCTATGAAAGTACAAGGACATGCATCCGTGTGTTTGTCTGTGTGTTACCTGGACGACAGAGATGAACATGCTGATCCTCATCATCAGCGCTCCCTCCCAGACACCAGGCGTGATAGGCCAGGGCAAACAGGTCTTCCAGCCGGGACGGTGGAGCTATGGCCCTGTTCAGTCGCTTGACCCACTCCTGGCATTGCTTGAACGTTGCAAAACGGCATCTGTGAAGTGAAAATACGAAACAATCATTTCAAAAATAACAAAAGAAAGATTTTGGGTTAGGGACCCAGAAACGTCATATCTTAAAAAGTTCTCCTCTCTCAGCTGTTAGCCAGGATTAATAACACAGATGCTTGCTAATGAGGCGCTGCAGGCACAGCTGCTGCTGAGTGTTGAGGCTCAACAAGATCTGATCTCTACAGATGTCCGTGAGATGACGGAGATGAGGATCCTAGCCTGAAGTGAAATGAATGTAGGCCTTTGCCTTTCTAGTGTTTTTCCTAAGCAAGTGCAGTCATGCTTGGTGGTTATTATATTTATGCCATCTGTCTGACCTTAATCACCAGGCAGAAGAAAAAAATATGTTTTTCCTATAATCCTAGAACCTGACAATAAATTCCATGCGTTAGAATCATTAATATTATATTTTTAATATTGACATAAAGCCAATTCAACTCCTCCGTTACCAACGTGATTAAGGCAAGAAAGGAGGAATGAGAACAGCCTTAATGACGTTACTTGATTATTAATCAAGAAAAGCACTTTCCATGATGAAGTGACTGATTAGTTGAGTGAGTGATGGGGGGATAAAAACGGCCTCTTGGCTGAAGCCAAGATTATGTTTTCATAAATCTCTGCATCAGTTATATGAGACGTGTGTGCTTGCACTGGTCTCCTTACCGGACGACTTTAGAGTCTTTGCAGATGATGTGCAGCTGGAACATATCTCTGCCCTCCACACTCTCGATCAGTCTGAGAGGCACCTGCAGGGGGAGACACAGAGCGAGTGCGGTGAGCCCTGGTGCAGCAGCAGCAGCCGCTCTTCACAAAGAGACTACCACTCCCTGCTAAGACAACTGTACCTTAATCATCTTGTCTTCAGACATCTATAGAAGTGTTATTTATAACTAAGAAAATGCACGCCATCATTTGCGGCAATAATATTTTAATAAATCCTAAAGCCAGCACACTATAAGGGTTTTTAATAAGATTTACAAATAGGGACCACCAATTTATTGCTAAAAAGATCTTTATAAATAACAAAACCTCCGTCTTATTTTGCTGCTGTTGAAAATAAATTACGTTTTCCCCTAAGTGGACAAAATGGGGACAGAGGGTGGCGTTTGGTCTGCTTGTACTCACAGATATCTCATTGTCCACACCTGGGTAGGTCTAAAACAGTGAAACAAAGAAGCACACACAGAGGGAGAGAGGGAGGGGGGTGAAAGGACAGGAGGAAATGGAAGAAAATGAAAAGAGGAAAAATTGAACTTAAAAGATTCTGGGGACAAACAAAAATGAAGAGTTAACAGTAAAGGAAACATCAGAGGTTGAAAAATGAAATGCAACTTGGTGGTTTGTGGATTGGCCTACTTGCAGCATAACAGCAGGCCAAATGGAAATCATGAAGGAAAGACAAACATACAAGAGCAAAGGGCAAGAAAACAGTTTAGCAGTTGGGGAAGAGTTGTGAAAGGTGAGTGCGGGTGAAAGGTTGTGTTGCTGGTGTTAAAGCAGGACAGAAAAAAAGATGGAATTACACGCTCTAAACTGCTGTTTTTCATCCATACACTAGGTGAAAAGGTATCTGGATTGACCTCTCTTTTCAACATTCCTCACAACCTTTTCAAAATGCTGGAAAAAATGACAAGGTTTTGGAATGAGGATTTAATTTTGCTGCCGGTAAATGCAAACAATCGGGCCGTTTGTCTATGAGTGAGGCACGACGTCAGCAGGAAAGAGCTGGTGGTCATCTGTGCCAGCAGTGGCCGGGCCTCTGGCGCCGAGATATCACATTAACGCCCCCTTCCCTAAAGATCAGAGGACTGGCCACTCATCTGGTACAAATCTAGTGCAAACAAATTTGTGCAAACGGGGCTGGAATATTATTAAATCTACTTTATGGGTACTCTGAATATAACGCTTATTTGCATTTCGAGCAAAATTATGTGTCTATAAAATTTATATGGGGGAACAGGAAAATCTGCAACTACACACCGCAGCCCATCAAAACTTCTCTAAAAGCACGGCAATGGCACCATTTCAACTACAGCAAAAGCTTTTTTTAAAAAAAAATCTGTTCTGAGTGTTTATCGTTGTGACTTGTACTCACATTGATGACAGAATCCTTGAACTTGATGTGGAGCCTGTAGTTAGAAATGGCAATAATGGCTTCGTCAGCGTGGCCCAGATATTCAACCCCTTCCCCCTGAAGAACTGGGAACGGCACCTAAAGACACAAAACAACCGGATTATTGCTGGGGATCAGTGTCCAACAATAAAAACATGATGCAAACAGACTTCCACTGTTGGTTTTATTGTTCTAGTGATATTAGAACCATAATATTTATTGTGTCCTAAAAAGGGATCTGTTCTAAAAGGTGCTGTAACATATGGGGACAATGTTGAAATCTGGATAAAGGGCAAATTTTGTTCAACCGACTAAAGAAGTTTGACTTCATCACATTAACCAAAACTCCATATATCACATGGTATTTCCTCTGTAGGTTTGTAAAACCCACCACTGCCCGACAGTGAGATTAGTAGAAAGATATAACCAACGGTGTGTGTGTGGTGCTGTCCAATCAGCACTGAGTCATTTTTACAAAGGCAGATTTGTAAAGACAGAAAGTTCAGAATGAGCAAGGCAGGAAGAAGAGAAGTAAGACTGCACTAGGCAGTACAGTAGGTGATCCCAAACTGCCCATTAAAATTCTCACCGTTGCTCATTTTATTACAGACCCAGCCAAGCACAGGCTTTGGCTGCAGTGAGACCCTCACATTAAGGTAATTGGTTCCCAAAAAAGTTATTACAAAAAACATTTATTTTCAATCTAAGGCACAGGACTTTGAAAAGAGACAGCGTCAGCCACAACTGCCATGCTGGTACACGCTACCACCAGCTCCAAATGTGCTCCATATTAATATTATACCATTTACAGCAGCTACTCTGTCACTGGATATGTAAACAATGAATAATAAGATGAGTACCTGCTGCTCGTTTAAGGTATAAACAGAAAGGCAGTCATATTAACATATATAAATATTTACTCCTGAAACATTTAAATCCCACAGTTCATTCCATTAATAAAACTGAGTACCATTGTGTGTCCACTGATTATTCATTAACATGCTTTAATAAGAATCTAATGGGGAATTGCAACTCATTGTCTCATTGACAGTAGTCAGGACCAACAGTGTTGCTTGGAGACAACATTACCTCATCCTGCATTAGCATGCATTGCTGAGTCATGCAAGGGAGGCCTCAGTGGTGCATGTTAAAAGAGGACATAGTGGGGCAGATGGGGGATTATGGTAAGATGTAGGAAAATCAGGCTTACTTGAAAAACCATTAGCCAATAAAAATAAAAAATGTGCAGAGTGGAAAAATGACCCACGATGTTGTCATGCTAAATTGGGTTACCTACTGTCCACTCCCCGAGCTTGAAGATACATTTTTGCACTTTTGTTCTTAAAAAAATGCTTTAACATATCAGTCCCCCCCCTCCCACCAGAAAACAACAGTATGTCCACTGATGTCTATAGTTGCACCTGTTGTTGCTCATCTGTAACTGAACGTGTGTGTGTATGTGTGTGTGTGTGTGTGTGTGTGTGTGTGTGTGTGTGTGTGTGTGTGTGTGTGTGTGTGTGTGTGTGTGTGTGTGCCAGGAAAACAAGCATGATGAGCGAAAGAGGACAGCTTAACCTGGGAAATGGAGCACGCTGCAGTCAGACAGCAACGGAGCCAAATATAGGCTGCAGTTCCCCTGACACCTGGCACTAGGAACTTGATTAGTGGAATATCTAATATCCAACATTAAGAAAGTTCATGAATACAAATTTGACTTGCTTTGGCTGCCTAACCAAGGCAGAATACAGAAATTTTCATAAAAGCAGTAATTTCTATAAATAGCCTGTTTGATTCTACATCATATTCTGGATTACGTGCACAACAAAAAAGGATGAAATGCGAAATCGGGGCCACTGAATCAGCATGCTGATGTGCTTTGAAAGAGACCTAACACGTCCTGCTGAAAGTACCAGAGCTACCATGCTGTTCTGCAGTTAACAAGCAGCACTCCAAAAGTAGGTGCATGAGTCACCGGCAGTCAGCAAGTGCGGCAGAAAATACAGTGTCACGTTTCATTTGGTTAGCCTTCGGGACCACAAAACACAAAAGCTGATAGGAAGGAAAAGACAGAGAGAAGAGGAGGACGGAAACGCTCTGAATAACGCAATGACATGCGAGTTGTGACTTTTGGTTTAAGATGTTAGCGTGTGAAAACAAGCATGTGTGTGCACAACTGCAGGCACGCACAAAAGACTGCAAGCAGACGGGAGGGAGATGGCAGGCTATGGGAGCGCCTGCACACAAAGACACTCATGGGCAAAAATATGTGTGTGGCTGCATGTGAGAATGTAGAGGGAGGAAAAGCAGGAACAGTGTTGCTATGATGCAAACTTATTAAAATAACAACGTTTGGCTCAGAAAATGAGTTACAGAGCTGACAAGGAGACTTAAAATCCATCTTCCCACTGCGTTTAAAAGAAAACAAAACTACCAGGACCTTTGAGACAAACTATTAAAAAAACATGATAATATTTTTTTGGTTCATTGTATCCTTCAGTGAATTCTGCTATGTAAAAAACCTTAAACTAAATGACTAAAGCTTATATGATTGAATTTGACTGCAGTAACTGGCAGCTGGTTGTCGCTCAGAGGTAGTTTCCCACATTTGGACCTCTTCTTGTACCCCATCATCATGTTCATGTGAAGCCCATGCACCATCTGCTGTTGTGTGTAAACTCAGGCAAATAAGCTGGTGGAATGCTGATGGTCAAATATCCCAACAATCACACATTATTAAGCATCTAAAGAGTTCCCATCATCATCCCATCTTGACCGGGTTACGTTCTGGAAATCATACTTACAACCAAAGGCAAATCTGCTTTTGCCTTTGGCATGAGCTCTCATCTCCAAGGCCTCCTGGTAACCAGGGTGCTGGTGTGGAATAAAAATGCACAGTAGCTGTCGTCGAGTTTTAAAAATGGTGGGTTTGAGTCTCGTGAACTCATCCAGTGACATCACTCCCTGACCAATGAGTGGACGGAAGTCACATTTTAGGCTCAATGCGGCACGTCTGGAACTCTGGTCCAGGAGGCATCGAAAACAGACCCCAGCAGATACTATCGCCTAATGGAAAACTCAGAAACCCTTGTAGACTCCAGCCGAGACTTTACTAGAGGAAAAGCCCCATAAAAAAGCCAACCTGAAGGCTTTCATCTTCCTTCACCAGCTCCTTCTGGGGGAACAGGTCCTTGGCCTTGATATACTCCAGACTGGGAGGTCCTTCTTCACCCTGGTGGAAACATAGAAACAAAATCATTAGTAAAAAAATAAAGGTCCTACCACTGAAGTAAATGTGTTATACAGTGACACTTTACAAAAAAAGAATAGTTCCCAACATCTGAAACAAAGATTAAAAAAAGGTCAAAATACAGAAAAGATATTTGCGTTCTTTTTTTTCTTTTTTTTAAAGGTTTGCTGGCTGCATGCTAGCTGGAGTTTCCCAATCAACAGTAAACACACAGGCAACATGGTGCAGATTAATTATTCGCCAAGGACTCCAAATCACCAAAAAAAAAAGGGTGAAATTGGTGTCACTTTATACACGATTACCACTATTACAATGACAGATTTGCGTAGTAATAAAGATTGCGAATAAAACATTTTCCGCATTCATAGTTGTGCTTCAGAATCGTGCAGAGGGGTATTTGCATGTGCAAATAATGGACAATGTTGTGTCCCGGCCACCAAAAATCTGAACTTTGTCACTGGGTGTTACAGTCTACTGCACACACAGATACTGGGCCTCAGAAAAGTTTTTTACACACTTGATTTGTTCTTGTTTGATTCCAGTAAGATATTATTTAACCAAATGCTTCTGTGATCAGAAACTGTGTAAGAGGAATATGACCTTTCTAAATAGTGCACTTCCTCATGAAGTGAAACACCCAAATCCAGCACCTTAGCGCTTTTAGCTTTTCTGTCACTATCCATCAATTTTCTGTCAGAGACGATTATTCTGACTGAAATAAGGACTTGTGAAAGCAGTTTCATTTGCAGTTGTGTGAGCACTGCTACCATTTCGACCCCTGGACTTGGCCTGTTCATCTGTGGCTTCATGCTGATGCTGCACCTTCAAGGAGCCAGCGCAACTGAGTGCACACGAGGAACAAAAGGGAAACCAATGTGGCTTTGTGTGTACTTCCCTGTGCACATGTTTCTTGGTCATTTGGTACTGCAGGAAAAAAAGACAACTAAAGTGCCCTTCAAGATAGAAGGTGACCCCATCGCTGCAGACCTATAACTGCTACAAGGCGTATAAGGAGTTTGTAACGGTCACTGGAGAAGCCAACCTACCTGCTACTTAGATATAATCAACGGTAACTAGCAGCACTAATGATGGAACTGAGGGTCAAGTCTGTGTGAAACTGATGTCATTATACTCTTTAGATCATGCAAATGCAGCATAATTGGATATATTTTCTTTATCAATGACCGACGTGATCAATTATTACACACAAGGATATGATGGGAAATTCTATTCTTATTGTTAATAATCTTCAAGGTCACTCTTATGGGAGACCAATAATATTCTGCCTGTTAGAGGAAACCCTGTTCAGTCCAAGCCTCCTCTCTGAGCATACGGTCAGATACTGCAGTCACCACTAAGAGCCTAAAGTTTGGATTAGTAAAATTCACCAAATCCCACTGCAATATGACCCAACTGAATCTCCGAGCCCTCTTTCAGCACGAGAAAGCCGAGCATGATGTTATTGCGCATTTAAATACACCTGAGACCACAACAAGAACCATTACTCTGAAGAGTTCAGGGAGGGTCAGGGAGGGTCAGGTCATTACAGGCGGATCACTGTTGCTGGGCAGTCTGAAGCACCACGTTCCCAATCCCAATCCCACACAGATCCACAGAGAGTAAAGTTTAGTGTGGCCTGACAAGCTGCAGACTTTCTCCTTGAGAAACTGATAATCAGTCAAGAGGAGTATGCATGTACTCTCAGCACACTAATCCTTCATTAGTAATTGATCCACCTCAAAGGCCTTGCGTCGGGGATATCTGTATACTGCGTGTGGCGTATACGCAGCACCTTGTCGTTTCTCTCAAAGGGCCGACCGGTCTTTCCACTCTGAGAGGTCTGTGAGAACACTGTGTACTTTCAATGCAAAAAACCCCCCAAAAAACCCTGCTGAGTAAATGGTGCTATGATGTCCATAAATGTATCATAAAAAAAGATGTAATGGCAGATGAACCCATACAGGTTTGCACAAAAAACTGAGACACTACATTTCCTCAAAAAACCCCAAAAAACATTAATTAAGCTAATAAGTTAAGTTAATATACAATATACATCATTTTTGTACAAGTATGACACTAATAGTGAAGAATTGTTTCAAATAAACCCTGTTGCCAACAACCTGGAGTCTTCAGTTTCATAAATCTAATAACACTGGCAGGAACTGGTGCAGGAAAAGACACCGTGTTCACCCCCTAAAAGTGAAGGAGGCAGGTCAGTTTTCTAATTTTTAGTATGTTGCAGCATGTCCTCCATCAGGCAGACATCATATCATCATATCATCATCATTATCATCTTATAGAAGATTAAAGGAAAGGAGAAGTGCTCTCTCTTTTGGCCGGGCCCACAAAGATAGAACACAGTTTCTCATGCAGCTGACACATTTCTGCTCTGTCACTGCAGCCATCTCTCACTTCCTCCCCCGCTTCCACCCAACCAGAAATTTAAAAAGCTGGAGCCGAATGGCCCGCTTGCACACGCCCGTAAGCCCAAATGCAAGCAAGATACACCTAGGTCAGGGTGGATAACACCTTCTTAAGCTTCCAGTTTAAAAAGAAAAAAGAAAAAAAAGGAAAAAATCACAGTCATGGAGCAGCAGGTTAGGTGTGTGCATGTTCCCACACAGGTGCGCAGGTGAACGTCTGTCACGTAGACCTTTCTGCACGTGTGTATGAAACGAACCAGCAGGTAGAACAGGCTGAGCAGTGGGGTTAACACAGGCCCAGTCTACATGAATAAATGTCTGGTTGCCATGGATACAACCTTTTTTCTTCTCCTTTTTTTTTAAGCAGAGACCTTTTATCTCTAAAGCTTTAGAAAACAATTTTCTAGCCTTCCTCACCAGATTATGTATTTAATCTGAGTGGGCCGTTGTCCTGCAGATGTGAAGATTAAAGAATTACTACATGATGCAGAGGTGGGCAAACCTACATCTATAGGAAGGATGCAAAGATTAAGAGGAGAGTTTAAAAAACTTACTGATTGTTGCATCAAATCCAAAATTCAGGAAATCAAACGTGCAGATCAATTAGACGGATAAAAACGCGATCAAAGGAGCATTTAATGTTGAGGAATCAACGAGCAAGGAGGTTTGATGTAAGGCAACATACTGTGTTACAATTATGTAGCCAAGTTAGACCTGCCCTCCAACAAGACAACCACAGCTCCTGCTCAACCAGAAGACACAACTGGTAGGAAGCAACTTTAAAGGTTTAATGTTCATTCATATATTCATATTCATGATTGTTTTATCTATTGCCTGAGGTTTGTACTGTCAAATGTTATGCATGTGAACTGGATACAAAATGGACCGGTATGTTCTGTTTATCTTCAAGGATATCAACCTATTCCTGCTCCCATTCATAATCCATTTCTCAATTAAATTGTTTAACAAGAGGAATCGAGTTGTCCCTTGCATCCTTCTACCATTGATCAAGCAGTTTTTCAAGTTTGGGCAGAGCTGTGGACATAAGAACATACATAACTTCACAGTGATAAAGGCCAATTACAGACAGCACTTACATGGTATATTCAAAGCTGGGACCAAAATGTACATTTTTATTTCGATTGCTAAAATGTCCTTTAGTTTACATAAATTTGCACTTCCAAACATTTCCCACCTGCACAAACCGGTTCTTGACACATTTTGCTGTGTCATCCATGAATTTTATTCAGTGGAGCAACACAGTGTAAGCTGAGAATATCACATGCATTGACCTTTGACATCACATTTTACCACAATTATTTAATTGAAACTGCATATAGCACATGCAGTATATCCTCCAAAAGCTTTTGCACTGTGCTTTCACACTGGATTCATTTACCTACTTGGGTCTAATAGAATTGGAGCCATGGAAAAAATCTTAACCAATTCAATTAGGCTTTTTATAGGCCCATTTGTGCGGACAAGCTATGGCTGTGGAACACAATATCATAGAAATAGAACAAACAAAACAGAGCAGCAACTGAAAATATTCCTTTTTCTCTCTGTGTAAGCAGAAGTGACAACTGTTGAAAATTAAGCAGCGCTGCAGCCATCTTCCAGTGACTGACAGAGCTGTGTGGTCCATTTTAGCAGCAGTGGACATGGATAATAAATTATACAGACAGTGACGCAGAAGAGAAACTGCTGACTCAGCTGCGCTGCAGACATACTAAAGAGACATCAAGAATAAACATGAAATAAGCACCTTAGCTCATCTTGCACCACCTGGAAGCCTCCAGCGTCACTATGTCGTTTCAAAACGTTACATTCAAGGTCAACATAGGATAAACCATGACCATGGCAATCCCTCACTGGTCACCAGCAGCAGATCACTGTTCTGCAGGCCTTAAAATGGATTGTGTAAACAGATGTGAACAAACACTGCAGGCAGAAATTGGTAAAAGTTAGTTCTAAGCTAACCGCAGCAAGTATTCTGTCGCACGCTGTCTGGATGTTGCACAAACGAGAAAGCTGCACGCTGTGACATCCAAGCTACAGAGCGTTTTCCATCAAGTCAAAGAAAAGCACTGGGCTAATTTACCAGTAGCTTTTGTTTTCAACTATTTTTTTGTACTCGTCACAGTATTTTGTGCTGTGGTGTAGATTAGTTACATGTTTCAAATGTCTCCTGTAGAGTTCTACATAGGAAACACAAAGCAAGCAACTCATCTGCCTGTGTAGCACATGCTAACCTTTACTGTAGTACACCTGATAATGTGTTGGGCCAATAGTGACAGAGAGTTTTCATATAAATTATTGCAAATTAAGGTGTTAAAATCACACAGGGAGAAAAGCTGTGAATGATTATAAACTAAGAACTATTTAATCATTTTTATACATCATTCTGCACAGTCTTCCTGCAGTGAAGACCCATCACAGCTCAAAGGCTGGCACAAACTGCACAAGGTGTTCCTGCCTACACCTGTCTGCTCCTGACAGACACCCCCCCCCCCCCCCCCC
>BJFM01003965.1:43950-64224 GCA_016586285.1 Arothron firmamentum | reverse complement strand
CAAAAAAAAAAAGGTTTTTCATTCTTTTTGCTCATCTTCTCATTTCTAAAACTGGTCTTTCTTTTCCAGAAACTGAGAATCTTAGTTGATTTTGACGACAAGGGCTACCTCCTTCAAATCTTCACCAAACCCATGCAGGACAGGCCCACCCTGTTTCTGGAGGTTATCCAGCGATACAACCATTTTGTAAGTGGTCCCGAGGATAATCTTTGTGTATTTGAGATGGGATTTACCGGGCTGCGGTCGCATTTCTCGCCTTCACCGCCCTTAAGAAGAAGAGCCAGGACACCTGTTCAAAGCTCCCACCCAGGGCGAACAGTATAAAAGTCACCCACTTGGAAAAGGCCAGTAAATCTGTCACAGGTACAGATTAAAAGGCTCCACTGAGAGGGGGATCTCTGGATCAGGTTGTGCCCTGTGGCACTGCACCTATAGCCCCATCCTCCCTGTCAGAACAGGCGTGTTGTCAATCCTCGCTCCTTCATGACATGAAAGCTAGAAGCTGAGGAACACGCAGAGCTCATTTGTCTTTTCTCTCTATTTTTAAACTTACATGATGGTTCTCTTTTTCGGATCATTTTCTCTTTTTGATTTGTGTCTCGTTTCATAATTTCTGAGGACATTTTCTAAAAGGTTTTGGATTTTAAGCCCAGAAATCTCAGAAATGTCACCTATTTCTTTTATTTCTTCAGATTTGCATCAAAAAACATTGTAAATCTTTGTCTACAGAAAAGATTAAGAAGGATAAATCAAAATAAGCTCCAATGCCTTTATCATATGTGGTGTGAATAGCTGACTCCGATCGTCTATTGGGATTCTCTGTTTGATGAGCCACTCCTGTCTTCTTCCAGGGCTTCGGAGCAGGAAACTTCAAGTCTCTCTTCGAGGCCATTGAGAACGACCAAGATGCCAGGGGCAACCTCAAAGTACTGACACCCCAAGGGCAGGCCAAAGCCTTCCACTGATCCTCCGCATGCTGCTAAACATGACGTAGATTGTTATATACGGCCGCATATCAGATGCACCAGCAGCGCCCTGCAAACCCCATACTGCATATAGAGTGAAGAGTATCTGCATGAGACGAGCTGTGCGCCCAGTAATGCTCCGAGGTGTCTGCTGATTGCGTGCTGTCTGGCTAAATAAAGTTATGCATGTTCATGTGGGTGGCCAAGTGTGTTTGGAACAGTTTGAAATGTACGGTTGCTTTGTTGCCAGGCGACAGACGAGACGTCTGATGGCCGTATGCTAAATGAGAAGCTCAACAGGCTGTTATCAACTGGGCTCTGTCAGTGGGATGCTTACACCAGCCGCTCCATAAGCCTCATGGCCAGCGATGACAGGAAAGGCCGACGCAGGTTCTTATTTTATTTCTGGCAACAAATTCTTACCGGGATGGGCCCAGGCCTCGAGGGCCGCAACCCAGCCGGGTTTTCTGACCTACCAGGTAGTCAACCCTCCCACCTGGGTTCATGCCTGCCTTAGGGAGAGCAGGTTTCTGCCCAGGAGGACAGAAAACCGTGCTGGGCTGCAGCCCTGGAGGCGTGGAATGCAACGCCCACTGCGGCTCCCTTGGCCCTGACGATTTCAAGCCTGCCTTCACCACACAGAGAAAAGGCCCAACGCGTTGATTTATATGGATTATTTACTTTTTAATCACACTTCATCTGCATGATGAATAGTGCAGCTGTTGTTTGGAAATTTCCCAAACGCAACATACCACGTTTACAAGGTTACCAAAGGGGCGAAATAAAAATCAGACCAGAAAGTTTTATTTCAAAATAATTTATTTGCATATAATTGGAATGAAGACAGGTTTATATATCTGTGATGGCACTGGTCAGATTCCATATAGAAACATTCAGTCTATACAGAAACCACTTTCAAACCTGAACAAAATGGATAAATATATTAGTAAATAAATATATTAGTGACATGTCACTATAATGAAATGTTCTATCATATATAAAATACAACACTATTTCATTTCTGGTTTCATTGTTCTCTTTTTGTACACAAAGTATTCAAAAATATACTGACACATCCCTTTAAATTCTGGAGGGATTTATGTTTAGGTTTTTTTTTTATTTACTCTTAGCAAAGGCAGTTTCAGCTCATTCATTTTTTTTTATTTTTATTTTTTGCCAAACTTACATCAACCATCAGAAAAAGGCACAAAGAGGAAGATCCTGAACAGGATGAAATCACATCAGATAATCTGTGGTATCAATGAGATTTTTGTTTTGTTTTTTTTCACATGCTGGTGGTTTTGGGCTTGTTTTTAAATTTGTAAACTGAATTTTGCCAAAGTGCTGCATGTTATTCAGTCAGTTCCAATCCCTCAGAGTCACAAACATAGATTACTGAGAAAGGTAGGCAGGTGGGAAACCTTGAGCTGGAGAATGCCGCGCTGGCACAGTTATAACGAGGTTAAGGACTGCAGCAGGAAGTAAAAAACAAACAACTGTTTTTGAAATGTTGCGGAAGTTAAAGCAGGGGTCAACAGGGGTCAACAGGCACGGTCCTGTGTTACAGGTGAGTTGGTTGATCTGTCTCCCTCTTTGGGCAGACAGATGAGTATTGTCAACATTTTGAACAATTAAGGCACGTGCAAGGCTTTGTTAAGTGCTACCGGTCAGACTGAATTCAATTCACAATTCTTTTAGCCATCGACACCTGGATGAAAACCTCTGATGCGGGGATGCACCGATCTGATGTCTGTTACTGGCCTGATACTGACACAGATGGACCAGCTGACAGTCTGCTGCAAACTGTGAGGATTTCTTTTAACACTCTTATCTGTTAATAACAATTGTTTTTGTTTTTTTTATTGGACACAAATGATTCAATCTGCTTCGAGTCAATTTTATGTTTTATTATTTTCTAAACTTTCACCCAATTAGGAGAAAGTTTGTTTGGATTAAAAATCTCTGTCAACTGTCTCCTGACAGGCAGCAGCACAGACAGAAAAATCACTAACACACACAGGCAGGTACACAAATAAAATACAAGCAGGAGATAAATAAAAGCAACCCTCCCAAACAGTCAAGCATATATAGCTTATTTATTGAGATTTTTATCGAAATTTTCACAGAATCGGCCAGATCGGTGCATCTCTAATCTGAAGTCTGACTGCTTTCATGCTTCAAAAGTCCTTCTTTTAAGAAAGGGTTGGTCACATTATAAGATTTAGAGGATGGGGATGTTTCAGAAATTCGAAAAGGTCCAAGCAAACTTACCAAATGGGACAAAAGGGGAAAATTAAGGACTTTAAGTTTTTTTTTTTTTTTGCTTTATCTGTTGAGGTTAAAAATGTATTTGACTGACTGGATAAAATCACCAAATTACCATTGTGAAGGATGCTTCACATTGGCTGCTGTGTCTGTCAATAAGAATCATTTTCCTGTTTTCCAGTGCTTGGTTGCTCCTGCACCAGCGGTCAGGTCTGAAACTACACACAGTTGAAAAGCAAATCATAATACTCAAATTCAACCTTTAAAGGCTACAGGGTCTCTGTAAAATGGCTGTATTCCATTTTAGTCATGACCTTTTTCTCCTTTATCACTGTCTTTCAGGGAGGATTAGCAGCACTGAGGTCTGAACATGTGGCGTAACCACTGGCGAGACGGCAGCGGAGACGCAGAAATGACAAGCGAGAGAAAATAGCTTGTAATGACGACGGCGAAGTTCAGTCAAACTGGTTCACTTTAAAAGGCTAAAAAAAGATGACAGGTTTAACAAAAGAAAGTGATCGGAAAACACACACACACACACACGCACACGCACACACACACACACACACACACACACACACACACACACACACACACACACACACACACACACAACGAAAACAGCTGCCATTAATGAAATGATGAGAACAAGGCCCATGCTCTCTCTGTGAATCCTTGCCGTTCGAGGGGTTAAAGTCAATCTTTCTCTCCATTTAGACAACTCTCTGTGGAGTTTAGGGGAGCTACATGATCGTGACCAGAAATTCATATCCTGACTACAGCAGTACCTTTAAGAAGCCTCGAGGAGAGGCGTGATCAGAAATGTGAACTGAGGTAGGATGGAGAGAAGAGCTTTTCTAAGTGAAACTGAACTAAGAGAAGAAAGATGAATACCATACAGGTGAAAGAAGGTACCTCAAATCGAGCTTATTGCAGTGATCTGATCACAGCAAATCAACCAGTCCCAGTGGATCCTGTGTTTTTCTACTAATTCAACTCACTGACGTGGTTTTAAATCGATGGATAAACCCCCCTCCCCCCAAACCTGATCAAGCCCAATGTCACGATCATGCAATCGATTTGTTTTGGTTTTAGTATGGTAGTATAGAAAGAATTTCTATTGCAACTGTTTTCTGCACCTTTTCCTGCAAATTCCTTGCTGCAAACATTTTATTCACAGTCCTTCTTTAAGCTGCCACAAAGCCAAATATTCTTGGGCACAAGGGTCACAAAAATGTCCTGGAAGGGCTGATTCTGTCATAAAATGAGCCTCCGTTCGTGAAGACTCAACTTGTTAACCAAGGATCACATGTAAGTCGTAACTAAGGAGCATGGGAACCTGTAAAATCATGCTGGTTACTGAAACTCCTCTTATTACTGACAAGGCAAAGACATAAAACAAACAAACAAACAAAAAAAAAACACTTTTCACCCCTTGTAATGAAGGAGTCCTTTCCCCAACAACTCCCAAACATTAAAACAATGTATGTTGAATGACTTAATCACAGTAATTTTGCTTATTATCAGAACTAACTACATTTAACTTAAAAAAAAAAAGGCATTTCTGGCAGAATAGTGTGGAAAACTTGAGACAGCCAATGAAAGGCTTTTCCATTCTGGCTCCTGTGTAGCAGCGCGATAAAATGGGGATAGGACAGATGTTCACACACCAGACTCTTCTTCTGATCCTGCGCACACACAAAAAAAAAAACCTCATGTCACCTTCACGCTGGAAAAGCACAAAGCTGATGCTAAAATAGACATTTTCATTCAGTTTTAAAGGTTCACATTCAATTCCCATTCAATGGGACCTAAGAGTATATAAAAAGAACCAAATTAAACAAATAACTAGACAACTCATCCAACACCAGCTTATCTAATTAGAAAAAGTTGTGGTTAAAATAAGGATGAAAGTGGCAGCACTCACCCTGACTGTGACGTAATGCCTGGCAGTACAAACAAATGTCTGCGTTGCAGTCAGCAGCGTGGCCAGGGTGAAACATGCATCCTGGCCTGTCCCGAGAACCCCCAGGCCCCAGGAGCTGGGGGTCCGAGTGGGCCTGCTGCACCCGTTTCTGCCACACAACATGAGCCCCAGTACAATAAGAGCAGTCCTCCATTCCTCCTGAGTCCAGAATCAGAGGCCCGGGCAGCATGGCAGGGTGCAGCTCGGGAGGGGGGCAACAGAAAGCCGGACTCTGACCATAGTGGATGTGGATGCTGCGGTCGTCCTGCAGGTCCAAGCCCTGGTGGAAGCAAACGGAAGGGCCGTCCGCCACACAGCTCCCTGCCCGAGCAGAGGGAGGGTGTCCATGTCCCCGGTGGCAGCAGCGGGGTGGAATCTGTAAAGGGATGGGGGACACTATAACCGAAGGTCCTACAGGGCCGCTTGGATCACGGTCCTGGCAGTCTGTCCCAGGACTGGGTCGGTCCGTGGGCTCCGGATTGGGGCGCAGACAGGGACTGTGTTTCAGGGTTACGGGTGAGTCTTTGTCTAAGCTGAGAGCAGCTGGAGCTGCTGCTGTGGCCCCTAACTCCTCGTCAGAACCTCTTACAGGACCCTGGCTGTGCCCCTCCTCCTCATAGTGGTGATGTCTGTGGCGGTGGTAGTGAACGTGGTTGAACACAGTCTGTGGCTGCTGCTCCTCAGCGCAGCCCACTTTGTTCTCCACGGAATCCAGAGACCTGGGCCGGGTCTGGGCACATGTGTCCAAGCTACTTCTGCGGGCCGCAGAAGGGCCATTGCCAGGCCCGTAGTAAACGAAAGGATCGTAATCACTACTCAGAGAGCTGCGGAAGGTGGACCAGCTGCCATACACCCCCTGCAGAGACACATCAGTACAATTGAGAACTGAGTCGCTGGAGGAACCGTGACACGGTCCTGAGCTGGAGTCGCTCGCCGGCCCATCAGCGAGGTATCCGCTGCGTTCTGTGTGGTAGCTGCCGCCCGAACAGCTGCCATCGCCCTGCCGGCTGTGGCCCGGCGCTCTACGGGGCTGAGGCCCCACTGAGGGTCCGTGGTAGAGCCTCGAGCTGGACGCGCTGCGCTGGGCGGGACAGGACGAGCGATAGTTGTGGCAGGACCGACGTGGGGCGTAGTGGTGGGCAGAGGTCCTGCAGTTACCTCCAAACCTATGGGGCCTCCCGGGACCCTCTGCAGGTCGGTGATAGCCACAGCTAGAGCCGAATGGTCTGCTAGCGAGGAATTGTAGAGTTTGGTCGTCCCTTGGAGAAGAGCCATTGTAGTGGCCCAGCGAAGGGTAGGGTCCAGAAGGTCCACGAGGATACTGGGGCCTCAGAGAGAAGGGGACGGCGTGTTGAGGGAAGGGGTGGTTCCTTGGGCCACTGTAAGGATGATGGTGGAGGAAACCCTGGCTTTGCTCTGCACTCTGCTGCAGTCTGACCCTCTGGGCCTGCCGCTCTGTGCCTGCGAAACCCAACCACAGACAAGATATACAGGATGCTACAAGCTCAGAAAATCTGTTTATGATGCCATATTCACGTGTTTACCGCTAACAGATTGTTGTTCTTTTTTTTCCTTTTCTGTATATGGACCCACCTGGAGAACATGGATTAAAAATAAAGAAGAACCCACCCATGATGTTGTGCATGCAGAGGGGGCAAGTGCGGTGCTGCAGCAGCCAGGGGTCCACGCAGTCTTTGTGGAACTCATGAGCACATGATATAATCCTTAAGTGCTGAAATAACAAAGACAAAGCCGTAGATTTGAAAAAAGACACCAGAGAAAAGAACGTCTGCAGGTGGAGTGTCGCACCCCTCCTCTCACCTGGCCATCCTGGAACTCCTCCAGGCAGATTGCACAGATGGGACTTGAGTTGGAGCTGCTAGCTGAGCCCCAAGGAGCTCGCTGGTGCTGAGAGCCCGAGCAGCCCTGAGAGTTGTAGGTTTTGGTCTCCAGGCGGCTGATGGCCTGCCTGGTCTGCTGATGAACTGAGTCCTGAATGCAGACAAAGCAAAGGTCACTAACGAGGGTCGCCACACGGGCAGAGGTCTACAGCATGGGGGGGATGCTTTTATATGATTGCACAAGTCCTTTTTATTTTTTTTTTACTGATGACACAAAGAAAAAAAGAATCTAAAGGGAAAAAAATAGAATTTAGCATCGACTCTGACTCACCCAGGTTCTGCTGGACCTGCACTTGTAACGTAAAGCAAAGATGAGGACAATGGTCAGGATGGCCAGGACAATGGTGAGGACGATGCCCACGTCATAGTGTGGCTATAAAAGAGAAAGGAAGATGTAAATTAGGCCTATGCAGCATTTGAAAATATTGATATATTTATTAGAAGAAGGTAGGTAAAAAAGGACTGGCATTTCGTAGGTGGACTTGCGTGTTTGTTGTGTTTAATTTACCCATCTAGGTGGATTCAACATGATGTCAATACGAACGATGGCCTCCTCGTTCCTGTTGACCAAACCCATCAGCTCCTCCGCGTCATCAGACTCCACCAACACCACGGGACGGGGAAGGGAGTCGGCCTTCCGCAGCTGCGCGTCGTGGAGTGCGTTCAAAACAGGAAGAGAACCACACACAAATATGAACGTGGCATTCCAGGGATGTCTGCGTTGGTTATCCTTTTGCACTCACCTCAGCAGCAGCATCGGCATCATCGCTGACGTCAAAAATAACAGCTCGAGCTCCTTTGTCCAAAGCCATGCGGGCCTAAACAAACATACACACATCAAAGTGTTGATATGCTGTCGATAATAAGCAACAGAGAACATCACTTCAGTTACCCAGAGGACAGTTTATATTGGAACAGTCAATGTCTATTACAGCCACTAGGGGGCAGTAGACGCCCTTGTCCATTTCCACAGTAACTCTCAAATCAGAGTCAGTAGGAACAACCCAAGGTAACAGTAGGAGAAGGCATCAGAAGACAGCTTATTTATTGTATTATTTTCATCAACAACATACTCCCTGCGGCAATTAAGATCTGATTTTATGGGTATTAAGCATGTAAGACCCCCACCAAGTAAATAATTGCACTGTCAACTTAAATCTGCTGTATGTTAAGACAGGTCAGTAGAGATTACAGCTGAGGTAAGGGGAACAAATGGATATCTCAACAGATGTTGAGTGACAATGTGGATCTTTGTGAGCGTGCATGCTGCGACTGTCAGTAACCAGAATGCTAGAATCACTTCAAAGAAAGAGAAAATCGAACAGGTCATATAAACTATTCACATACTGCCTGCAGATTTCCAGAAGAGCTGGAAAGATCATATGGAAATTTGTTTTACCTGGGCTTCACCATGGTACAGTCAGTCAGTGTGTCCTTTAATTATCCCCATCACTGTTATTAAGGTCTTTTTATGATACATGTTAGCATTATACTACGAACACCACAGTGTGGTCAGTGACCTATACGTCACCACTAGGCCACCCACCCAGAAGAGTGAGTGCTCATCAGCCATCTTTAACCTTTAACTGTGCAATAAAAAGCACAACTCAAAGAGGAAGATGGTTGAAAAGACTAACAGCACACACGAATTGTCATCTCCACTCCTGTGTTGGTCTGCGGTGAAACACATATTGCTGCAGCGAGCTTTGTCACCGATCCTCCGGTGCACACGAATGCAACGTCAGGAAATACAGATGGTGGCAGAATTCAGATAAAAGTTTCTCTTCGCTCTCGCTGAGACTCCAGCCCATTTTAATCATAACATCAGCAAGATTGTGTAGCCAGGGGCATGAAAGTGCAATAACGCATCAGCAAAGCCTACTCCTGATTTTAATGTAAAGAATAAAATTAGCAAATTAATTCAAATGCTGCGCAATGAGAGCTCAGAACTGGTCTTGTCTGTGTATACGCTTGGTAAAGTGTGTCAGAGGCTAGTGTGTATTCTTAGGAGACAAAGACGAAAACATGACGCTGATACGTCTCAATGTGATGTCAAAGATGCACGAGCTCATTTTACTGTTGCCTAGAAACAGTTTTGTCATCGGTTCAGAGTAAGTTCAGATTTACACACACACACACACACACACACACACACACACACACACACACACACACACACACACACACACACACACACACACACACACACACACACACACACACACACCAATACTTGCCATCCAGAAACATCTGCTATATTACTTAAAAATATATGCTTAGGGGACCATATTCAGAGCTGCAGTCAGAGCAGCTTTTATTGGAGCATTAAAGGGACATCAGGTAGGATCTTCAAATCCCAATCATCTGTTGATGTGAGGACAAGGGAAGAGAATATCTGGATGGGTCAGCCAGTTCCCCTCTGCATTTGGCCATGGTAGCTGTAACAGCAATTTCAACAGAAACAAGTTTCAGCACCAAACCTAGTGCAACTGCCTAAAATGACTTACTTTAAAATAAAATGACTTCACTTCAACTAAAATGACTTAATCTTAAACAAGTATAAATTACCATTGGAAATGTGGCTGTTGCATTTACCTTAACGTCATAACAAACAATGCAGATATCTAATTAAAACGAGTGATTAAAAAAATGAAATAATGACCTATCATGACCGCTTATTCTGCCCTAGAGCTTTGAAAGTTGTACTTCCTACATCAATGAGCACCCATTTTCGCTCCAAACCCATCTTTACCCAACGTGACCACACACACCGTTCACTGCACGAGTAAATTATACCATGGAATAATGTGTGGGAACAAGGAGTGAGAGTGAAAGTGGTGGAGAAGGAGGGAGGGAGGGAGAGGGCTGAGGTGAGCAGGCTGCGGTGCTGCTGCATTCAAGTGTCTAATGACAGAGCGCAGGACTCTGGGCACGCATGTCTGCTCCATCATTTGTCTTGACTGGCCTGTCACACTGGAACTATTACAGAGACTGTGGGACAGGCCGCATGCCTCAATGAGGTGCAGATGAGGGCGATGGGGGAAGCTGCTGAATGCTAACATATACTGACGCTAGGGAGAGCGTGTCTCGCAGCTTTTGGAACACTGGCATGCTCGTGTTTGATGAGGCTGAGGCGTTGCCATTGTTGTCTTTTTACTGTGTATCCCAGAGCTCTCCAAACACACTCCGACACAGTTCTACCAGTGTCTACATTCAGATGAACTTTTCTGTGTGTGTGTGTGTGTGTGTGCGTGCTGCCAAGTGCTCGCCGCTGGCAACAGCAGTTGACAGAGTTCGGAGGAGTGGAGGGTGTGGCCTGGCTGCGTATCCATTATTCACAAAGGTGCTTTGATGTGAAGCCGCTGGAGGGGGCAAGTAATGCATGAAAGGGGGTGTGTGGGGGTGTGTGTGTGTGTGTGTGTGGGGGGGGGGGCAGACTGTAGAGGCATGTTCAAGCAGGTGAGCAGATTCTCTCAGGAGCAGCGCTGAGCCTAAGGGGGTGGGCCTGAATCACAGCGTCCCGCTCGCGTTTCTTCGACCTGCTTGGCGCTCGTGTGCTAACGCAAACCCCAACGCCGCTCCGATCTCAAACCTGACCTCACCTTCAACCGTAGCTCACATTTCTATCTAGGTTTTCATCCTGACGATGAAGTGGTGGGGGGCCAGTAACCCAGTAACTCTAAATACGGCGGTTTCATCGTCTCCTCCTGCCCCCCTCCGCCTGTTAGCGGGCGCAGAGGCGCATGCTGTGTTTTGATAGAGACCTGAAATGCGAAGCATGAGGTGACAGGGAGAGACGGCGTCATCCGATACGCTAATGCTCGCAAAACACCGCCACACACCGAAGAAGCGGACACTGCGCACTGACAACCAGGCGGGCGGATGGAGCTGATGTGGCTGCCAGCGACAGCTGTGTTGGTGAAACCAAGAGTCCCCAACTCTGTGGCACACCGCATATTTGGAATGAATCAGACAACTGGACACCGAGGAAATGAACGCGAGACGCAGAGTGTGTCATGTAAAAGTGCACCACGTGTATTAACTTTCGCAGACATAAACAGCGGAAGTGAAGAAGGCTCAAATTAGAGGTGAGGTTTTTCCTTAGAATAGTGACATTTGCAGAACTCTGACTATGTTTTAACAAAAATCAAGTTCTATCCTGTCAATCTTTTCATGTTTTCTGGAGTCCTTTAACCTGCTGAGCCTTCATACACTCATCAATCATTACCCGCCGTCACACACGACCTTGAAAATACTGAACAAGCAATTTTTAAAATCAATACAGACCCATAAATGGTTTCATGAGTTTAATATTGTGGCTGCCTGGTTTTGTGGCGGTCTGGTTCACCCAGACGTGTCTGTTTAACTTTTTAAACATCGGAGCCGTGTGTAAGTACTTTATCGGTTCATACATCACTAGTTACAGTTTAGCTGCAGTTTCGGATGAAGCAGTTCCACATTAATTAGGGTATTATCTGTCATCACACACTTTAATTTGCAGTATCAGTCTGTATATTATCATAAATAAACCAGAGCACGGCAGAGTCAAGCTCTCGCGACGGAACGCAAACACACCAAAAGTCAACTCCAACTCTGCCTCAGCCACTCCAGAGTGACGCAGTGTTTTAGGCAGACAGACGAGAAATAATGTGAGCCACTTGTTTGTTCCTCTCCTCTACTGAAATTTTGATTAATGAGGAAAAAAACATCCGTTTAATTGGATTTGTATCGCTATGTTGATACATTCCGATCTCTTTTGAAGTGGGAATGGCAGAGGATTCTTCGGAAAGCCAATCACGGGGCCTTTCCTGGCCTTTTAAGAGGCAGATAATGTTCTTGTTTTCATAAAGCATCCTGTTATTTAATCAGACCTGTAAGCGAGAGCCTGACAACCCTCCCAAGTGTAGAGCAGCCTCCCTCCCTGTTCCCTCCCATCATTCCTGCCCTGAGCCCTCCATCTCATTCAACAACTCTTGTAAGCCTCAAGGAATTCATTCTTGGAACAGCCTGAGCAGTAAGCCTTGCTGCAAAGCAAACACACACACACACACACACACACACACACACACACACACACACACACACACACTCGATGTACATTCTGTGCTTTTAGGCTTCTTACACTGCACAGCTACAACGGATCAGTGCAACCTGCATCAACAGAATGTGTCTGCTTGTCTATATGATTTAAGGAGGGCACCTAAACACACCTGAGAGGCTCAGCATCTGCATGTAATGTCAGAGCTGCTGTCAGGAACTGACAAAAGTGACACAAAACCTGACACAGATTGAGAAGACTCTTGAGCTAAGTTTTTTTTAATCAATGGTGCAAAGACATAAAATGATAAAAGAGTATGACCTCCTGATGGTCCTGATGGAAAGACATTATCAGTCTTCCCGGAATCCCAAATGTTGGAAATCTGCCTGAAAATGATGGAAATCACCATGATCGTGCAAGTTTTTACCGAAAATGCTCACTTCCTGGTTTGAAGGGATTACCCCAGTGCATAAATTAGATTAATCCCCATGTGCTTAATCATCCAGGCCTGACGGTTACTGACCATTTACCCACTGCCGACCTCTTTCAAGAGTCTCTGGACCTTAGTAAATACGGTAGAGCCGCACCGTCTGCCATGAGAATCTGTTTTGTCAACTCCCCGCTAAAAGCCAAACAGAAGGGGGAATGTTTAACACTCATCTCTCAGAGTTAAGCAGGTTCACGCCGCAAAGGTGAAAAGAGAACTTCGCTCCTCTCGTCTGCACTGACAGACCTGTTGGCTAGCTCTGTGCACGTCAGGCGTACTTGCCTGGGGAAGTAGTTATAAGTAACACAAACCCGTCTACTTTCCAGTTCACTTTCATCTCCTGTGTGCTCTTGCCCAAGCCTGAGGCCAGCGAAAAAAAAGGGGGAATTAAAAAAAAAAAAAAGAAGGACGGCGAAAGAAAGGGTTTGGGATACAAAGGGAGACAGTGGCAGCACACAGGAAAATGCTTTTTCTATTGGAATGTTCACTTAATCTCATAAAGGTGGCATGAAAACCTCCATCTGTTTGTCAAACAATCCCAAAGAGACTGTACATGCCTCCGCTTGCTGCTGTATAAAAACCAATTCTAATGGAGATCTTAAAAAAGGCTGCGGCTCAGCCTGCACAATGAGAGCCAATGGGATGAGGGGAGAGTGGAAAGAGAACAAGGTAGGTAAACGAGAGGAATGTAATCAGCAGAGAGGGAGAGAGAGAGAGGGAGAGAGAGAGAGAGAGGGAGAGAGAGAGAGAGAGAGAGAGAGAGAGAGAGAGAGAGAGAGAGAGAGAGAGAGTGTCTGACAAAAACGTTTTCTTCAGTCAACAGTCCCGTTCCTGACCCGGCAGACCTGACCTTGAAGCACCAGACAGACAGGACTGCCGTGGGTCACCCTCAGGCCTCGACTGCCACTCCTCTTTTTCACCCCATTCACCTCCCTGCCTCTATCCTTTCTGCTTTCGGCCTCTTCCCCTTCTTCCTACTTCAGCTTAGTCGCTTTTGTCATTCATTGAGGAATGCGCTGGCTGACAATGGCTTCTGGAGCAGCAATCTAAGGCCATCACACTTGAGACAAACTTTATAAGAAGAAGAAAAAAAAAACAAAACGCTGAATTATTACTCAACATTTTCCACCATACGGATCCTGCAGTATGAGAAGATCAACGTCTGTGTGGAGTCTTAGTCATGCAGGTGACGGTAGTCTGTACAGCCTCGAGAAAAAATGACTCATCACAGACATAAGGTGCAGGAATCCCTGCAGGTCATGTGCAGCAGCGTAGAGTAGCTGAGACACTCCCCTGGCTTCCTGCTGCTGGCCCGGCTCCTGTGACTGTCACATACAGACACAAGCTTCTTTAACAGGTGGAGCCACCCAAATGCCAAGAATCTGGGGTATAATATTACATATAAGTCCTCGAAATGATGCACAACTTCAGATCAAAGCGTTGCAGTGAGTCTCGGCTATAAATTTTCCCTTTGACACGGTAACTGAGAAAATTCTGATCCCTTAACTGACTACAGAAAGGGTGATAAATAGAAATACGCGTAAATGATTAAAAGGATCCAAGAGTTTATGCAAATAAGCTGTATTTACATAGTTATGTCACTTCTGGAAATCTAGACTAAAAAAAGGGGACTGTTGATTTGCCAGTGTGCATCTCCTCAGCCCCACTAGTGATTTTCACTATTCACACATGGAGCCTTCGTCGGTGAGACCACAATGGTGGCGTCCACCGTAGACTAAAGTCAGAAAGGCGTAACCTTGGAAACCAGCAGAGGAGAGTTTCGAGGCCACACGCTCAATGTCTTCCAGAACGAATGCAGGCAAAAATACCATCCGCCAAAGCTGTTGGCGGAAGCAAAAGTGAACGATCATTCACGCCGGCGGCCGACCCACAGCCCGTAAAACAATTGTGCGCCTCCTCTGTAGTCAGGCTTTCCTGCCAGCCTCCTCTCCCCATAGCTGGGGCAAGACCAGGCTCGATCCCATCTGCAAAGATATTTAGTCAAGCCCGCCCTCTGAAAAACTCCAGGGTTCAAACTGCTGCCAGATCAAAGGACTAATACTTCAGTAATAATAAGTTACTGGGCTGTGAACGCCTCATTCGTCAGGGTGAGGCAGTGATAGACTCCACTCGTAACTGCGGGGCCATTAACCACTCATCAGATGATCCTGCGGCCGTCCCCGCGCAGAAAAACATCTTCAGCCCTGCGGAACCAGTAGGCCCACCGCCTGCAAGGTGAAAGTGTTGTCTGAGACCCAACCGCCACGGATGCGTTCGCTTCAGCCGGAGAGATGGTGCCACCTAAAGCCTCAAACAAACAAACATCACCTGCTTTACGTGATGCGCCATCCTCGGGCAGGCGACGTAAAACGCAAATATTTCCTCTCTGGAATCAGAGGAGCAGTCACGCAGGAGGTTCGCTCAGCCTCAGGGAGCTGACTAAGCATACAGGTGTGCGGAAACTTTCCCATAAACAAAGCACGGCGTTGATGCTGATTTGACCCTGCGTGTTTGCATTATTCTACACCGCGGCTAATTTCGCACTCGTGCTTGAACATCGCGAAAACTAGCGTGTCAAAATTACACGTCCATTTTTTAAATTGATAACAGAGAAAAATGAAGCAATGGAGAAGATCTTGATGGATCGAGTTTGGAGCATTTCAAGGAACAATTTGAGTGTAGTACAGAGGAGAATTCTGGATGAAGAATATGATGTGTAGAACTATTTTGCTTTAATCATACGTAATGTGATATTTTAAGCATAGTTTTAATGAAAGACCAAAGAACTGGTGGTCTTAACTCTGCCAGAGGTGACAGAAATCTATTTATTAAACGCTTTCAAACCATAGCGTTAACCTTATTATCTTTCATTCCTGAAATTTCAGAGTGAAAATAGGATTGTAGACACAATATTATCATGACCCCGTCTGGGAACATATTTTGCAATCCACACATACTTCTTTTCTTTCAGAGCAGCAAAGATTCACAGCTAGTTAATAACCACATTGAAAAAACCCCCAAAAAACAAACAAAAAAAAACCTACATGTCCTGAAACCAACGACTACAGAACTCAGAACCTTTAATCATTTAATATCACCCACAGGAATGGGGACTAAATTAGCACCCCTAGTGGTTCGGTTTGGTATTGCACGTTCCTTTTGCTTTAATAACCAATTATTGGAGGACATGAAACAACAAACCAGAAATAAGGAAACACCCTTCTCACGTGTTATGTTCATATTCTTGTCAGTAATAAGCTTACTAATAGTAAACACTGGTGCAGCCTGGGTGTACCATAACCTAAAAAAAAAAATCCTCAAAGGATCACAGAGGAGGTGCACCTTTAGGCCAGAGAATGCTACACTGCTTTAAGGCTACAGGCTGAGCAGTGTGTGACAGGTCATGCACACCTTGTTAGGCTGAACTGAGCCGAAAGACAACAATCCAACAGGTTGAAATGAAATCACCTGTAGTAAGACTGTCACCTGTAGACCCAAACCATTCCAGCCAAGTTCAAACGCAGGAAAGCAAGTGACCCAAGACATTGTCCGCCAGCAAAAGTCAGAAAAAGTAGCTCGGATTTCCACTACTGCACTCATACTTCGATACCTGATTGGGTGTTGACCTTAGCAGAAAAACGCTCCATAAATAGGCTTGGGGGAAGTAGACAGAGGATAAAATCATCCAGAATGCAACAGCTATCTGTAGCTAATTAGCAGAAAATCTTCCTGGGGTTTTACATAAGCCCCTAAACACCCACCAACAAGCTAAGGTCAGAAAGCAGCCCGGTTAACTTTGGCTGGAATGTAAACAACATTCCTGTTGCTCGGGGTTCTTCTGAACCTCATGGGTGGATGGAAACACATTGTTTGCGAGATGAAAGCAGAAGAATTGTCACCTCATTTTTTCCCCCCCACCGTCACATTTCTAACACTGCCGATACTCTGATACTGAGCAGTTTCAGTCGTTTGACATGAACTTTAATACAGGTTGATCTGACCTGGACAACAGTTCTAAACTCACAGGTTTGTCTATGTCTACAGACAGACATGGGTGGATCAAGGTGACTATTTGAATAGCAAATAGGGAGGACAAGCAAACCAAAACGCAACATGCAGAATTTAGCTAATTAGCAGAAACCTATTTTAAAAAGCACAAACTTCCAACAGTAGGTAATACCACCAGTGAGGGGGTTCTGGGGTAGGTTTCCTCCCTTTCCCCGTAGCTCTGCAGGAAGCTTGTAGCAGGGAGAGGTCTCCACCCTGCATTTCAGCAGAACACGACAGAGAGAAGACGCAGGAGTGCCTGAATCACGCCCAGGTGCTGGTGTCTGGCCATTTATGCACTCGGATGGAAAACTAAGCATGAACGGCATTTATAATTCAGGCGCTATTACCACAGAGGCATGGCTGTGGTCGTGGACTGACAGGGCCGCCCGCTGACTCGACATCAGTTTCAGTTTGACTTAGCGTGAGAATGAGAAAAACAAAAAAAAGAGAGAAGAAAACAACAATAATGGTCGTAATCACGGAACGACGCGGTACGAGTAATTGCTACTGGAAGCGCTGATTATACACAAACATCAACACCTGCTGGCAGAGATTCAAGGTCATTCAAGAGAGCCGAGGTACCCTTCTGTCATTCTGCAGAGCAAAACAACTGACAACTCCTGCAACAGAGGAATATAAAGCATCAGATAAAGGGGGGAAAGCACTGGATTAACATGTGGAACCTCATCTGGAAGGTTGCTGTTAGCCAACATGGCCTCCAGACAATCAGGGACTCCTGGAATGCATGAACTTCCACCAGCCAAGTGAGAGCTCTGGCAAACGGGAATGGCGTCCTCCTCACAGGAAGCCTCCCTGAGTAAACAGCAGTCTGAGACGCAGAAGGGTTGACTTGGGATTCCTGTTCTGTATGATGATGCACAAGTATTTAAACGCCGCCTTTTACATATGAGCGTGCCAGAGCTTGTGAGATGACTGGAAGGTGGATTAAAACAGCATAAATGCAGCATTTAGGAGCTTCTCTTGGAGGAATTAGCTGAGCAGTCAGCTAATGTGGGCCGGTGGTAAGAGGGAGCTTGACTCTAACCTCATGTCAGAACAAGGCTCAGTTACTGGAACTGTACTTTTGAACTCCAGTAGGCGCACGCCATGGTTCCTCAGTGGTAGGCATGGTTGACGAACGAGTTCTGTACTTTACCGAGCACACCTTGTCATGGCGTCACAGCCCAGACTCCCGACAGAACTCCCACATGTAGACATTAGAGGCAACATGAGCCCATCTTATGGAAGTCATATGTAGCAACAACCCACACTGGAAGCTCATAATAATAATAATGGTAAATGACTTGTGAGTGTGGTTTTCATGCTATCGTCATGGCAGCGACACACTGGCACGGGAAATCATCGCCACAGCAACGGCAGGATATTCTCAAATACTCCAACATCAAACAACCCTGATGCACATCACAGACTCCATAAACGATAATTACATCAGAAGCACAGAGCGGTAACGCTCCCACTGAAGAGGAGGGAGTCATCAAGCCGGGAGCTAAAACCGTCCAGCTTATCTTAAAGATACGCTGAGCTATGACGGAGTCTAATTTTAGGACCAGAGGAAACAGGAGGAAACGACAGCGTTGAGGTCAAATGGGCACAGGCGGAGGAATTCCATTCGTTTTCAGTCGTTACTGGAGCAGCAGCGTGAAAGAATGAAGAGAGGGGATGATTTCTGAGCAAAGTCAGACATTTCTAACACAGAGAGCCACCCCGACCACTTTCACTTGATTGAGGGAGAGGGACAATCGGAACCTAAATCTGTCCCTGCTTTACTCAAACTAGAGCAAAAACACATTTTAAAGTAATCTCACATGGGTTTGGGATGATTACAGTAGGGGAAAAAAAGAAAAAAAAAGCTTATTTGACGCAAAACAATACTGTTTTGTCTGGTTCTAAACTGAGAGGAAAATCAGACAAAGGTGGTGTGACGGCAGCCTGGTGGAGCTGACAGGAGAGAGTCTTTGAGGTGACTCCCTGGCACACGCGGGGTAATAAAGTATTTTTTTGGGAGTGAAATCAAAGTGGAAAGCAGAAGTCTGCTCAGGCTGATGCGGTTCAGCCGAGCCAAGATGTCCTTTTGTGTACCTGCTGCTTTTTACATTTAGACTCAAGACCCAAACGTCCGCTTTTTCCAGATGTTCCAGTGTACTGGAGCTCCTCCTTATCTCTGATGAACTGGAGCCACTGGACCCAGAAACTAAACCCCGAGGCACGGACAGGCCACGCGAGGCCGAATCCATCAACGCTTCCCTTTGTGTTGGAAACAACTCAATAAAAGACGTTCAATCATCATTCCTATTACTCTGACTGCGCCAGAAATGTAAATAAAAGGCTAAAATATATAACAAATATGCCATTAGAAGTCAGCATTCTTCCGTTCATGCTCACATTTGAGACCAAATCAATGACAGCAGGCATACTTATGTACATATAGTCCTTTTCTTCTTTTTTTTTTTTTTTTTTTTAAATGTTCCAACTCGAGTGCAGCAAAGACTGGAAATCAAACACTGAATGGAAACACTGCGAGCGGACGGCCATCGGAGGCTCTGTACAATGGAATCTCTTATTCATGAGGTTACCCAGGCTAGGAGCTCCGAAATCCAAAATAAAAACAAAGCACAACAAGGAAACATTATCCTTCGAGGCCTTCAGCTTCACATTGTTTGGTTTACAGTCTATTCTGAGTGCGTGTGGTGCAACATGAACCTCCTGCGGCCAGCAGAGTATCTATAGATCAGCGGGGCGGGTTACGCTCGGACGGAATTGTAAACAAGTCCCATCAAGAGACCACGGCTAACCCCGCTGAGCACGGCCCCAACTATCTGATTCATCCTCTTCAAACGGGCTGACTCCTCAACAGCTGCACCATCAAGCCCCAATAAATCCAGCAAACACTTTGGATCTCCTGGAAGTGAGGCTGCTGGTGGGTGGAGAGCAGCGTCTTCCAATTCATGCTGCTCAGACAATATCCCCCTTTTAGCACGTCCAACTTAGAACACAGCCGAAGGAGGCAGCAAGCACGCGGGGCAGCGTCTGAGTAACAGCAAAGCCTCAAAGCATCTGATAGTAAAAGCACTAATAATAACGGTAGGATCTATAAAGTCTGTGGTTCCGTCACCACCGCAGGATGAGTGAAGCACACTCGGAAAAATAAGGAAGAGCGAGGCGTGGAAAGGTTTCCAGGAGGCTTGTAGCAGTTTAGTTCTCCCTGCTGTCAGCGCTTCAGACGAGCAGCCACCAGCTCTCACACAGGTCTGCAGGACGGAGCTTTTCATCCCCACTCGGAGCGATCCCAGTCAGGGAAGTGTGAGCGGCCCTGGAGGCTCATCCGTCAGCCGCTCGCATGAGGCAAGCTGCGTCAGACGAGACGGGGAATCTTTTAATAACGTTGGGAAATTAATCAGGTTGCGGAGGTGGTGGTGATGGGTGGTGGGGGGGGGTTACGAGGCGGCTGGAGTACTGTAATCGCCATCTGAAAGCCAGGCACTCAAATGTATGAGCTCTGAAGCTTTATAGAAAATAGAACTGTGACTCAAACACAACTTAAACATATTTACTTAATTCCTTTCTCTCTGAGTGCAACCCCC
>BJFM01003965.1:13873-23957 GCA_016586285.1 Arothron firmamentum | reverse complement strand
AAAAAAAAACCCACCGAGTGCATGTATTGGACTGTGCAGTGATTGTGTGGAGCCACACCACCACGTGCTGCTGCATCCGTCTCCCTCACTGTTGCCCCTCCACAGGTCGCTGGCCTGTGAACATGTGACCCGGAAGGGGGGAATTCCGCTCTCTTTAGGCGCATTATTCGGTGGAATATCTCAGCGTATGAAATATGCTGCATCACATCTGTGCTGCGTATACAGTCAGAATGCAAACAAAATCAAGGCTGTGCAAAAACAAAGGCTCGCCGACGACAGAAAAAGAAGAGAAGAAATAAAAACCAGAAAACACATAAAAGGAAAATGATAAGCAGGGCAGATTGGTGATAAGACACAATAACTACACATGCAGAAACGAGCCAAGACCAGTAAGATGAGGGACGGCGATAAAAAACACTGAGCTGGAGGTGGTGAAACGCAGGCCTCTAAACAGAGAGGAAGGGGGGAAAAAAGAAAGAGAGAAAGATTAAAGGTGAAGATGGAAATATGTGTGTCGCACAGTTGCACCTGTGAGCAATCTTAGGTTTGTCAAGGTGCTTTAACAGGCCCCTCTGAAGGCTTCACTTCCTCTAAATGGAGCAGATGAATATGCAATCTGTCCTCATTCATTCAAATCTTTTATTTTGACCCTGGTCACTTACAGTAGACTGCCGGGCTGCTGAGCACCGTGGCATGAAAACATGAAATACTGTACAAAGCCCTCCAAAGAGCCCGACCACTGGCCACGATGAAGATCTCAAGCCTGGATGCCCACCCAGATGTACGGACCAGATGCGCAAGGCACAAAAGCAGAAATGCAAAACAATGTAAAAAGTATGAAAACACCAGTCGGCCTGTGATGACTGTTCCAGGTGTTTAGATGATCTGGCAGACTGTCCAGCTGGCCGCCTGTTTTGGAACAAACAGAACTTCCCAGTGCTTGGAACTCCAAGACTCCCACAGCACACATGTAAACACACTCTGCAAAGTGTTTGCTAAGAGATTCACCCAAATCCACTTCCCATTCCACTTGTATCAAACATGAGACCATAATATGTACAGTCGTAAGAAAACAGCGTTACCGTGCATGACGTGGCACAAAGGGCTCCATTTATCACAGTTTGAAACTTTTTGGGAACACTTTAATCCTGACTGATGGTTGGTGCTTCACGCCCTCGCTCTCATCTTCTCCTCAGGTGTTCAGCAAGTTTGTATCTAAGGTTGTGAAGCACGCATGCATGCATGCGCGCGCACGCTGGAGAAGATTCTAGCACGGGGGGGGGGACAACAAAGAGCCGACCGAGACATCCGGTAGTTACTTTGAGGCTGCTGGTAGAAGCCCCTCATGGTGCTAAAAATACGCCTGCAGATCTGCTCAGGGATGGAGACGTTTCGGTCGTTTCCTCGTGGTGCGAACGAGCCGAGGTTCAGGAGCGTCGCCGCAAATCAATCGTGTCCTTTCTTCCTGGACCCCGAGAGTCTTCTGGTCTAGAATTTTGCAGCCTTTCAGTAAATTGGTCTGACAAATGGCTGGAAGGAACCGGAGGATCAGAACCATATGTCTCCGGGCTAATGTCGCAGATTTATACACTTTGGACAAAACAGGAAGGACCCCCAAACCAAAGTTTTGTCCGGGGGGGGGGGGATCAAACGGGGAAACCATGTTTTGTAATGTTTTGGCTGTCAACCATATGCAGTGTGATGGCCGATAAGAGGAGCCCACAGCTTACAGTAGATTTACCCTGAAATCTGATGTTGTCAGAGACTCTTGCATGAAAGCTCCAATTATGAACGGATTGTGCTGAATTGTTGCCGTAACCATGGAAACAAGCAGAACAACAGAGATGAAGCAGAAGGTTTGGAGGCACAAATACGAGCAACGAGACTTCATGACTTGACTTCATGTCTGCATCCAGCATAAATCCTGTCCCGCGTGGACGCAGCGAGCTCGCCTCTCCGTGCACAAGGACATGCAATGTGTCGGTCACGGCTTCTTCTTAGAAACTTAGATGACGATGGGAATCATGCCAAACACACCGAATATTTCCTCCACAGCTGCGAACAGATGGCCAGCCCGGGCAACAATGGCGTCTTCTTAACAAAGCGACCCCGATTCCAATAAAGGCCACCGCACCAAACATTTAGGTCACAGGGAAAAAAAAAAAAAAAAAAACGGAAGGAGAAATTCCAAGATGAAGTCCAATCATCCACTGTGAATTCAGGTGGGATTTCTGCTGAATTATTAAAGAGGGAATCCCTGAAGGCAACCCTCAGACGGACAGACAGCCGAAGAGCACAACGTCAGACGTCGCAACGTCGCGTTGTTGTCGTCTGTGTAATAACTGAACACACGGGGACAGTTAATGTTTATGAGCATCTCAGATTACAGGCTGTGATGACAGTCTTCACATCCATTAGAGAGAAGTCAGTAAAGACCAGTGCATTCGATGTGGTCTTGTCTGACCGATCATTCAGTCAAAAAATTAGTCCAATGTGACACTAGGTGTGTAATTCCCGAATGCCTGGTTTGATATGTGATCATTTGCTTGAATTATTATTCCTTAAACAGACAGAAGATGCTGTGAGGAGGGTTTTTTTTTTTTAATTTAGTTTATTCATGTTCATGTGCATGATGCCGTTTCTAAGAAGGTGCCAAAGAGTGCATCAGCAGCTAGCAGCCGTGGCTGCAGCCCCACCAGGCTGCAAACAGAAGCTGCACGCTGCTCAAGGTCTGGTGGGAGCTGCAGAATACGGAAGCCTTCGTAGCTGAAAAGGCCAAAACGTTTGTTCATTTCTGAGTACAAAATAGCTAAAAATCAAGAGATAGTTTTAGTACTAGCTTGTTTTGGGTTACTCTTTTGCACCATCTTTGACAGGTTGTCAGTCAGGGTCCCACCAGTGGACTTTCTTGAAGAGACACACTAAAGACTGCATTCTATTTCTGTCACATACTGTGGTTGCATGGTTACAGTTATCAGAAGTTGTGCTTTTACAAATGGGACCAGGGGGGCTGGGAGTGTGTGTACGTGTGTATGTGTAAAGGAGAGAGAGTGAGAGTGTCTTTCTCACCACATCCTTCTTCAGGAATGGGGACATAACTTACTGCTTTGCTCACGTAACCTGAGCCGTGCTGGTAATTGCATTTCTTTCGTTCACATGACTCTGCGCGTGGGTGTGATTGTGCGTATGTGCATGCATGCATGTGTGTGTGTGTGTGTGTGTGTGGAGCATCGTGGCAAAGCTTCTACCGGAGGTCTGGGGAAGCCGGCAACAGCTGGCCTTTCATTGACAGCTTTTGAGGGTTGCGAGGGCTGGTTAATATTTCAGTCCAAAGCAGTTGTGTGGAGGGAGGGGCTGCAACATTGTTCTACAACAAGTCAAGCGCTCCTCTGAAATACATATACGGTGAATGAAAGTATTGTGCTGACAAGCACAGACAGGGCTGCTGAGAACACTGAAGCTATTTCCACAGAAGTGCCAGCTATTTGTAGAGAAAAGCAAAGTATAATCACTATTTGTGCACAACTGTGCCAAAGCTAAAAATCATAGATGCGAGACTCTCATCTGTGATGTTGTGCCAACACAGCACCACCCAAGCCACATCTAAGGCAGCCTCCCTGAGCGACAGTCCTGTTAGTCCAGCTAAAATAAAATCAGACAGTTGAGCACTGTTCCGCTCTGAGACGCGGCGTTCCGCACTAGCGTGTACCACCAGCGGGCCTTAGCGCCGTGTTACAGGAAAACCAGACAATAATTACACCAGTACCATCGCAGGGCCAGTGTGTGTGTGTGTGTGTGTGTGTGTGTGTGTGTGTGTGTGTGTTTGCAAGGAAGGTTTGTGTGTGTTGCAGTTGTGCTTGATGTTTGGAGAGCGTGAATGGACGACCCGTCACGAGGATGGTCACAGTGAAAGTGGACTTAAGTTTTTTCCGCTTTTCAGGGCAGAAATTCTTACATTAAAAGGATGAAAGAATAAATAAAGTTTAATGATGCTCATATGGTCAATTCACCAGGAGTTGCCGACATGCCCACACCCGTAAAAACACGTTTAATTACAGAAAACAACAGATTGAGTGAAGATTTAGACGGGAGAATATCCAGATTTTTAGCTTTTTTTTAAATACAATCTTTGATTATTGGGTCTCTATCTTCAAAGCATTCCCTCAATATAGAGGAAAACTAAAAATGCCACTGACTCATTTAGCCTAAACAATTAAGGACCTGTCTTTTTGCTAGTAGGAAAATCTGTGCAATCTCTGCCAATGAATACCGTTACTGTTTAAAGATATGATCAAAAGAGTAATAGACAGCAAAAGCCCACAGCATGCTGCTCAGCGGTACCCATGTAGATTAGACAAACATACATGAGAAACCAACAAATCCGCTGTTTGCCAGCAGCCGGGTGTCCATACATACAGTATATATGGTAACTTAAACTTTATGGCCTTGCTCACTTTAAGGTGAGCCAGGTTTAGAGTTAACAATTTTAAACCCCATTCCGGGCCCCGACCACACCCTCCAGATTCTTGGGTGTGTTTTGAGGCTTGTCCCATTCATTTATTTTCCAATTTCGTGACATCATCAAGATAATTGAACTGCTCTGGTCTGAGTTGGAGGCTGCTGCCAGCGACAGCGAGTGGCCACAACCACATGCGTAACGGTTAAAAACACACCTTAGACCAGGAATACCCCTGCACGCACCACCACATGGACCTACTGTGCTACACACATACACCCATAAAACATATCACCAAAACCACCATCTCACGGTAGATTTAGCGTTAGCTTTAGTCAAAATTAGTCACACGAAATGAGAATAAACAACTGTCCTCGTGTGAGAAGTGTTGGCGGGCATGCATCAGCAACAAGTTGGTGCAGAAAATTTCCATCAAGCGCCGCTTTGCCAAATAGTTTTGTTGGAAAAGGAGCGTAGTACAGCAATATCCTGTTATAATACATTTTGTTCCTACTCCAAAGAGAAATGAAAATGTGCATAGTAATCGTTTAGCCCCGCTTATCCAGGGTGGGGTGCTAATCATTTACCAGCCATCACAACAAAGAGTGAAAAAACCAGCAGCGTGTGACAACTAAACCGTCTGACACTATTTTACATCTGAATTAGTCCAATATCTTCAGTGCAGCCCTTTATTCCAGGAGGAGCCTCACCTGCCACTGCTGGAAAGAAACAATTGGATTGTGGTTTTGAAATAGCTGGCAGAGACAAAGGACCTTGATCTTATTTACATTAGATAAGCCATCAGAATAACAGTAAAATAAGAAGCAACGCAAAGTTAATGAGCCTCGTTTCAGGTGAGGCTGGGAAACTGTTGCAATAATAATAATAATGTAAATAGCAGCCACAGCCTGCAGCACAAACCCTGTGTAATCCTAATTCTACCGTTAATTTATGCCTTCTCCGCAGCAGTCATTCGAGTTAAGGGCTCAAATGTTGCGATAAACACATTCGTGTCCGAGTGGAAAGCAGGTCAGTGTTCCTGGTGAACACCAGTGGACAAAGTCCTCAAGAGAGGAAGCCAGTAGGGCTGCAAGGGAGGAGTTGCTCCAGGCCGTCTCATCCCCCTGGCTTTGGCTGCCTGTCTTACCAGAAAGTGTCACCTAAAAAAAAAAAAAACTAATAAAAAAAACAGCTGACCAGCCATAGTTTTCACTATCCATGAACGCAAACACGGGGACAAGTCCTGCATGAGCGTGCAGCTCTGGACGCATCGTTCCCAGCTACGGTTAGCGCCAGCGGCTCAGCAACACGCCAACAACGAAATGAAACTGCTCTGTTTACTTTCTCTGACACATATTTATGCCTCTTCCTTATTTCCTGGCACACTGACATCCAGTGCGAAGCTGTCCCCTGTCAATGATTGTCGGGCCTTTCATCTGAACTTTGAGCCGACGGGACGAAGGCTCTGCCTCCTTCACGGAGGTGAGGCGCGGGCACGAGTTGGGGGGGGGTTTCGCTCATTTATGGCTCAGATCTTTTTTTTAACCTCTGCTGTTCCCACACATCAAAAAGAACAGGAAAACGGGCAAACGCACATATTCACCCGCTTGGAGTAGGTGTTTGTGCGAGAGCTGTCCCTGGTGAGACGCACCAAAGTGCTGTGGGACCGTCCCCACCTGTGAAGATCAAATATGAGACACCATTTATTATACAGGGGGGGACTTATCTACTGGCCCCTATCTGATGGACTATGTAATGGAGAGACTGTGGAGAGGTCCGTTTCACTGGCCGGACTGGTGACCCCAAAGAAAAACATTATGTGAGAAAACAAAAGCATCATAGACACACACACACACACACACCGTGTGTTTTCAGTATCTGGCACGTTTCCAAAATAAGAGGATAAGTGTCAAGTCTTCTGTAGGGTGATGTTGTCCTCTCTCTCTCTCTCTCTCTCTCTCTCTCTCTCTCTCTCTCTCTCTCTCTCTCTCTCTCTCTCTCTCTCTCTCTCTCTCTCTCTCTCTCTCTCTCTCTCTCGGCGAGCCCTCCAGCAAAGGTGTCACGCGACCAGCACTCGACAGTTACGTGGAAACATGGTATAACAAACTACAGAGAAACGGCAGCAACAACGGAATCAAACAGGAACACTGCCGACAGGCACGGAGCATCAGATAAGTATATAGGTGAAGTTAAGGCATGTAAAGTCGGGAGCTGCCTGGTTTGCGGACATGTTCCATAAGAACAAACATCTACATGCAGGTGACAAATAAAATAGAAGCATCCTGTTATTACAGTTCAGCAGGGTTGATCTGCAGAGGCAGGAGGCCATGACGATAAATGAATAGGATGGGTAATATACAACTAACCACCTGTTACTGGGGTAATAAGCATATATTACTTGGCAATCCTCCACCCTGTATGCACCAAGGGTGGAGGATTGCCACCACCACCACCAGGCACATGGACGGCGACTTAATGGAGCACCTGTGCCTCATGGCTGAAGCAAACCTTCTGGCTCCAGCACCGATGCAACAGCTCGATAGCGTTGGTAAGATGGCTAAGAAGTCCCGATTGCTACCAGGATCGCCCTCAAACGTAAGAGTGGCCAAACACCGAGAGCTGAGTAAAGGTTGCTTTGCTTTAGTAACCTTTGTAGATCTGCGGGTAGTGCCGGAGCGTGACACTCCTGTGGTTTAAGTGAACCTGCTCTACTGCAGGGAAGTTAAAAGAAGATATCTGCTCTGCAGCGCATGGAGCATAATCAGGTCATAATTAAAGCAGTGCACTTGTTTTTGTTTCATTGTGTGCCTACGCATTTAGACCAGGGTGTTCAAAGATAGGCTTGACAGCTCAGAGATACACGTCTCACAGTTAATAAAAGGGTGGAGGGATCAAGCTCAGATGAGATGCTGCTGCTGCTGCATTGTCTGCTGTGTCTTTTGAGGCCATGGCATCCCGCTATAGAGGCGAGAGCTCCGGATATTAATAACCTCCAGTAACACAACACGGTGTAGGCTAAAAATATCACACTGTTAGTTTTTGTTGTAGCTCTTTCTCTCTCACAAACTCACACACACACACACACACACACACACACACACACACATAAAAACACACACACACACACACCCAGTATAGTGTCTTTTGTTAAGAGTCAAATGATACACATAAAGCAACACCCATATATGTGATTAAGGAGCCTTGTGTGCAGACAGGCTCCACTGTGCGGCTGCCACCTATTTAAATAAGCGACATATTGACATAAAAACAGAACACACACACAGAACTTATTTAGCTGGTGTCAACAGGCAATAAAATGCCCTCATAATAAAAATCCTGCAGAATAAGTCTGTGCTAGTTAGCAAACACCAGCGTTGTTAGCAGCAATTCTCAAAACCTCATATTTGTGTTGGCAAAATTAACTGAAGCAATCAGGCTGGTAATTCTGGGCTAAATATATAAAACTATGTCGGAGACCCTCAGTTATTTCAATTTCCAGTCTGTCAAAATCAGCAGGATAATAAGGATGGAGCTAAGTTACACCACAAATCAATGGTAATCTGCACAGACTTGCAGTTTATTACAAATAATCAAGCACTTCCACTGATAAACCAAACAGCAGCCTGCGTCAGACCTAAAACATATGTTGAGGTGACTTTCGCCATTGTAACCACATCAAAGATGAATGAAAGAAGGCGATAAATTAGCAACATGTGCATTCTGAAGCAAAGGAATCGTGAAAGTGGGAGGGGAGTGTTAATAGCGCTACAATCATAGCCTGAGATGGGTCTTCTCAGGGGAAACTGCAGCTCTGGCCTTTTTGGAAGGACTCCAGTGCTGGTAGTGCAGGTCTCCTTTGATAATAGGCCGCAGTATGTGTAAGAGTGTTGGGCCACAGCCAAGGTACACAGGCTTTTGGTAATAGTTAACAGAGTGGGCAAACAGTAGAAGTCAGCGGCATGGAGGTAGGTCAGACGCACTGTGGCCTTCCTCCCAGCCTCTCAAACAGTCGTGCTTTGGCTTCACTTCTGCTCTTGGCTCCTTGTTTCAACCCAGAACTTTATAAACACGTATTTGACTCCGATTCCTAAACATGCTGCTGACTCACAAGTCGCCTCGGTGGAACATCTGGAGGCGTCCGTGTGTTTTTCGTGTCTTTGCGTGTTTGATCTTATTTGGCAGTGATAATAAATGTTTTTCCTGCAGTGTTAGCTCGTCTTGGTGAGTCTTCAGGGCCAAAAGGACCCTATCGGAGCAAAGTATAAACCTTGTTTTCACGTATCCGGCCGGTCTAAAACAATCGCTGGACTCAACTGTGTGAACATCATTCCACAATCCCAACCTGCCGCTTAAATTTCCCGGTTGGCACACTCAGCCGCCGACAGCTCTGCTTTTGTTTATCGTCTGTGGGAGAATTTAACACGCTGTTGGGTAAAGCGGGGATAAACCGAGCCCTGACCGCCGGCCCTTTTCTGGGAGTCGCGGTCGAAAATGAGCACGGCCCGCTTAGCAGGTGAACGGCCCTGAGCAGACATCCTGGCTCAGCAGTCTCAAACACAAACTGGCTTTTGATCTGCCCACCTGATCCCGGTGCAGTGACCAAGGGCAGCTGACATTGGAACCGCGATGGTCTGTTTGATCTGATCGCTCTTTCTCGCAGCCTGCAGGAAGCCTGACTTTGGAGCGAATGTAAACACGCCGTTATGTAACCGCCGTGCGGACGATCTTCCGCGCACTTTGCCGCTAGCTTACAAAGTCCCAATCTGTGGTCAAGGCCATTTCAACAGAGACTATCTTGAAGACTTTCAAGGCGAAAATCCACACATCCTGCTTGCGTAAAGCGGCCAGGCTGAACCTATCTGGACGGGGTTAAACCGTGAGGGGTCCCTCACGGACTGGGATTTTTTGTCGTTGACTGTACCCCACCGCAGAGCCTTAAACATCAGGGCGGGTAACCGTCCAAGCCTCTAGGGCCACTCGCTCCGAGCACCCTGAATGGCAGACTGTCAGCATTCCTGCTGGGTGCCAAGGTATTTATTCGAACAAGAGAGGGAGGCACTGCGAGGGACCGCTTCTAATTAGGAACAGTCAGTCAGGGGGTCACAGTCAATTGGAGTGGGTCTCCTAGATACACGGCCCACTTCTAATGGCTGTTGGGACAGCACCCCAGGCACAGGAAGATTTAAGTCTGGTGGTTTAAGAAGTGTGAACCAAGGTCAACGTGTGCCTGCGCCGGGTCATTTCTGCCACCTGGGGAGAAGCTAATAATGGAATCACTGTTGCTGCACAATGGGGGGCTTCTTTTTTAAGAACTATGATACTAAATTATCCCAAGTTATGGCATTGCTTTCTGTGACAAGCCCTTTTCAAGTCCATTTGCAAATCAGAGCACTGACTTTGTCTATTTTCTTTTTAAATTTAGATCAAAAGAATTTATACAATGTATTTTTAATTGCAAATTTATATGAAATATATCCCACACTTGTTTGAGAGTTTTTACTGTCTTTTTTTTTCTTATATCTTGGCAGCGCCGGAGCAGGGAGTCTGGCCAAGAGCAAAAAGCACCAGCTGCTTGGCCTTTGAAAAAGAAAACCACAAACATGACAGATGACCAAAATAAAAAAAAAA
>BJFM01003961.1:17698-36182 GCA_016586285.1 Arothron firmamentum | reverse complement strand
CCTATAGAGTTTTAAAATGTAAATATTATTGCTTCTTATTGTAAATTTATACCCTTTAGTCAATCCATTCATTCATAATCTTTCAGTCATGTTACAGTAGAGCAAATAAGGCTGCTTGGTCTGACTGAGCCCCCTGCCACACACACACACACACACACACACACACACACACACACACACACACACACACACACACACACACCTATCTTTCCTGTTCAGATATCTCATAAATATATCCCCATTTTTCAACAAAGACAGTGTGGCCAACTTTTTGGCTTGTTAAACAGCAAGGTCTGTTATGGTGGTTGAGTGCAGGATGCATATAACAACAAATAAAATCCACTGAAAACTGGGTTAGCACCAGTGCTATCACCTATGAACAACTGTGAGCTTTTTTAAACAGAAGCTATTTTCTTTTCCACAACTATTGTTTTTGCTCCACTACAGGAAAGAGGTCTCTGGCTTCCATTTTCAGAAATTTCTCAATCAAGTCTAGACTACTAGTCTAGACATGTGCTACATCACTTGATTGCCAAGTGCCCACAGTGTAAGTGTGTGATGCACAAACAGTTCCACACGTTTTTGTTTTTTTTTGTCCTTCCACACAGATGTACAAGTTATTGGAATTAATGGAGTTTATTATTGTTTTTTTTAAATCAAATCCTCAAAACTTTTGTACTTAAATCTGCAGTTTTTTTTTAAAATGGTTAAACAGTTTTAAATCCAATTCAATAGTTTTAAAAACAGGCCGTCCTCAGGGCTGTGTTCTCTCACCCATCATGTTCTTTGCCTACATAAACAACATCACCAGCAGCAGAGAAGGACTGACACTGGTTAAATATGCAGATGACATGATCTTAGTGGCACACATCACTGACACTCAAGCCCTGACACGGTACCATCAGGCAGACGCTACAGAACCCCACTGGCCAGGAAAAACATTTATGCAAAATCCTTCATCCCCTCTTCAATAGCTGCTCTTAATAACATAAAATAGATTTTGTTTTTAGCTGTTTTTATGTTTTACTTGTTTTTACACTGTATTGTTCTTAACTGTTGTAGTCGTGTGGGGTTACCTTTAATGCCCAAATGTGTTTTCAAATCAAAAGCTGTGAGAAAAGACAAATTTCTGTTTTTATCTGGAACAGACAATCAAAGTTATCTATCTAACCAAAAAAGGTCATTCTACAGTGATGCTGCGAATTAAATGTTTTTTTTTTTTGGATTAACTGTTGCCTTCAGCAGTGGTGGATATAAATATTATAATAAGTTGAGGGAAACACTTTAGTTGATGTGTGTTGACCCTCCTACTCTTTTTTAAGGTATGCTGTTTAACATAAACTGACATTTTGAATGTGTCTCATTACTCTATTCAAATCTGTTCATCCTTTAATGAACAGATTCATCAATATAAAAGGCTACACTAATCTTGTTTTCCTTTGTTGCCAGTTTTTTTTATATTTTTTACATCCTTTAGCATTTATTGTTTTATGGTTTAAAGACTATTCTTGGCAAAATAGGCAGTGACAGTTCATTAATCATAAAACAATGATAGTTCTTCACATGAGGTGGATCTTCTTCCTGCTGCTTCTCATACTTTAAAGAGGAAAAGAAAAAATATAGAATTAAATAACCTATTGATGAAAACAAGTCCACAAAACACGTGGATTGGTTGGACAAACTCCCATGCACCCTCAAGGACTCTGCTGAGGGTATAGAGCTGGTCCACAGTTCCAGGTCCAGGACGAGAATCACCCCTCCAGTACCCCTGAATAGACCTTACCAGGGAAGCTGACCTGGTAAGGCTGACCTTACCAGTCCCCCTTCTTAAAAACAGGGACCACCACCCCAGTTTGCCAATCCAGCGGCACCGCCCCCAATGTCCACGCGATGTTGCAGAGTCGTGTCCCTACAACATCCAGGGCCTTAAGAAACTCCAGGCGGATCTCATCCACCCCCGGGGCCTTGCCACCGAGGAGTTTTTTGACCAGCTTGGCAACCTGAGCCCCTGAGATAAGAGAACCCGCCCCCGAGTCCCCAGGCCCTGCCACCTCACCAGGAGGCGCATTGGTGGGATTGAGGAGGTTTTCGAAGTATTCCTTCCACCGATCCGTAATGTCCTGAGTTAAAGTCAGTAGCAAACCATCCTCACTGTACACAGTGTTGACAGTGCACTGCTTCCCCCTCCTCAGACACCAGATGGTGGTCCAGAATCTTTTCAAAGCCGTCCGGAAGTCGTTCTCCATGGCCTCACTGTACTCTTCCCACACCTGGGTCTTTGCCTCGGCAACCACAATATCTGCAGTCCGCTTGGCCTGCCAGTACCTGTTTGTTGGGATCCCTCACCGCTAGTGTCCAGCAGCAGGTTCGGGTTTTGTTGCCATGACAGACACCGACCACCTTGCGGCCACAGCACCAGTCAGCCGCCCCAACAATGGAGGCACGGAACATGGTACACTCGGAATCAATATCCCACACCTCCCCCGGGACATGATCGACATTCTCCCGGATGTGGAAGTTGAAGCTCCTTCTGACAGGAGACTCTGCCAGGTGTTCACAATACATTTTGGTCTGCCGGGTCTGTCCGGCTTCCTCCCCCACCATCAGAGCCAACTCACCACCAGGTGGTGATCGGTTGACAACCCTGCCTCTCTCTTCACCCAGGCGTCCAAGACATGCGGCCACAAATCCAATGACATGACCACAAAGTCAATCATCGAACTGTGGCCTAAGGTGTCTTGGTGCCAGGTGCACGTATGGACACCTTTATGTCTGAACATGGTGTTCGTTATGGACAATCTGTGATGATCACAGAAATCCAACAACAGAACACACCTTGGGTTCAGATCAGGGGGGGGCATTCCTCCTGATCACGCCCCTCCAGGTCTCACTGTCACTGCCAACTTGAGCATTGAAGTCACCCAGAAGGACAAGAGAACCCCCAGAAGAAGCACTCCAGGACTCCCTCTAAGGACTCCAAAAAGGGTGGATACACTGAACTGCTGTTTGTCCCTAGAGCTAGCTTCTGCAGCCGGGGATCAGACCACCAAGGTCGCTGCCTTTGGCTGCCACCCAACACACAATGCACCCCACCCCTTTGGCCCCTCCTGCAATTGGTGAGTCCAAGGGGCAGGGGGTCCTATGTTGCCTCTTCGGGCTGTGCCCGACCAGAACCCATGGGCAAAGGTCTGGCCAACAGGCGCTCGCCATCGTGCCCCACCACCAGGCCTGGCACCAGGAGGGGGCCTCCCGGTGACCCGCATCCGGGCAAGGGAAACTTGGAACATTTATTGTACTCATCATAAGGGGTCTTTTGGGCTTCCTCAGCAAGGACCTGTTTCCCACGGGTGGCCCTACAAGGAGCATAAAGCCCCAGACAACTGAGCTCCTAGGATCATTGGGACAAGCAAACCCCTCCAAACGTGGGGGGACATTCAAACGTGTCCCTCGGGAGTCCTGTGGGGTGTTCTCCGGTAGTATGGGGTGTTGGGCCCCCTGATATGGGCCGTCCACTCCCTGTATGACCAGTGTCAGAGCTTGGTCCGCATTGCTGGCAGTAAGTCAAACTGGTTTCCGGTGAAGGTTGGACTCTGCCAAGGCTGCCCTTTGTCACCGATTCTGTTCATAACTTGTATGGACAGAATTTCTAGGTGCAGCCATGGTGTTGAGGGGGTCTGGTTTGGTGACCTAAGGATTGGGTCTCTGCTCTTTGCAGATGAAGTGGTCCTGTTGGCTTCATCAGTACATGACCTCCAGCTCTCGCTGGATCGGTTCGCTATCGAGTGTGACGTGGCCAGGATGAGAATTAGCACCTCCAAATCAGAGGCCATGGTTCTCAGCCAGAAAAAGTGGAGTGCCTTCTTCGGGTCGGGAGGAGATCCTGCCCCAAGGGGAGGAGTTAAAGTACCTCGGGGTCTTGTTCACGGGCGGTCGACAGGCGGACCGGTGTGTGGTCTAAAGTAATGCGGACTCTGCACCGATCTTTTGCGGTGTTGTGGTATGGTTTATCAGTCGATCTTCGGTCCTACCCTCACCTATGGTCATGAGCTTTGGGTAGTGACTGAAAGAACAAGGTCACGGGTACAAGTGGCCGAAATGAGCTTTCTTCCTAGGGTGGCTGAGCTCTCCATTAGAGATAGGGTGAGAAGCTCTGCCATCCGGGAGGAGCTCGGAGTAGAACCACTGCTTCTCCTCATCAAGAGGAGCCAGATGAGGTGGCTCGGGCATCCGGGAAGACCCAGGACTGTCGAAAAAATCACTCGATCCAAGCTAAGGTTTGCTGTGGTGATGTGAGTTTAATTTAAAGTATGCCAGCACACTGGTGAACTGACGGACACAGAGCTGATCTGAGTCGGTGAGCTGACCCAGAGCAGTTGAATCAGGATACATTTATATAAGGGAAACAAAAGGCAGTGATCGCATATGTAAATACATCAGTACACACAGGAACCGGGAAGACAGGGGAGACAATAAGGGCTAAGCAGGGGGTCGGTGCCATTTGGGCATAGGCCCAAGATCAAGGGACATGGATACAGGTTCCTTGATTAAGGTTGATCAAGGATGGGAAAGACAGTAGGAAAGGGGGCACACAAGACAGTAGGGGTTAGGAAGGGAAAACAATGCCATTTGTGTGGACTCCAGGATCAAGGCAGGTCTCTGATTAAGATGTTAATTAAAGACAGGAGGTAGGGGAGAAGAGGGAGACTACAAGGCCCCGCGAAGTGATAAGTCTTGATGGGTGTCTGAGATGTTCCCAGGTAGAAGAAGATTCAGACGTTCCGAGTACACAAAAATCACTAGTTGACAAGGCATTTCAATATACAGAGACATTTCTTTGGTTTTCTTCCTCAATACACTGGAGAGACTATGTCTCTCGGCTAGCCTGGGAATGCCTGGTGATCCCCCTGGAGGAGCTGGACGAAGTAGCTGGGGAGAGGGAAGTCTAGGCTTCCCTGCTCAGGCTGCTGCCCCTGCGACTCGATCCTGGATAAGCAGAAGAAGATGGATGGATGTATTAATGAAAACAAGACAGAAAAATTATGCATCTCTAATATGCAGAAATCCAACAAGCTAAGGGTTGCAGTCAGTGTGATGAAGGGGACAGAACTCTTTCAAATGCAAAGAACATGTGCTTAGAGAAGTGCTATTCTAGCTAAGTATGTTAGCATTTCTGCAGGCTACCTGACATGAGCATGTGGAGTAAGGTTTAAATTCATGCTGTGGAGTTCAAGAATCTGTCTGCCTGCCTGTCAGCAAAATAACAATGAATTTTAATGAAATGGAAGGTCAAGGAGTTTGATCAGAAAGAAACCTACTATATTTTATTGATATAATATTGAATAACTACTGCCTTTATATAATAAAAGTAAACTTAGTTATGTTAAAGTTCAACAACCTACAATAAAGGAAGTGTGGAACACCTGCTCCCCCTACACAAACACACACAAATGTGTTTTTCTAGTTCATACTGCACCATTAGTCCGATCTTACATCAGATCAGAGTGGATGGTCAGCCACTTCGATTAGAATCGCCAATTTTGGGAAACGTTTGACCTGTTTTTAGCATTTACTTGATGTTCCTCCAAATATCAAGTCAGTGTATGCTGAGATTTGGCACAAACTGGACAATGTCGGCATCTCATGTTCTGTAATAGCTAAAAAACATGTGGCTGTGGTGGTTATTATTAATAATTCTGTCAACTATCTCACAGCACCAAAAGACTTATGGGGTTGGCAAAGAACAAAGACAAAGAAGGAACAGCCCTTATTATCTTGTACTTTATCACAATAGCTCATTTTTCCCCCTCAAAAATAGCATTGCTGTTCATTGCTATTCTTCATCTGGTTTACCACTGTCAATAAACCAGAAGACCTTATCTCAAATGCTGTTGGAGAGAGGAAAAGTAAGCTTTTGATCAAAGAATCATACAGCATTTTTCTATGTGGTTTTCTTTTTCAGCCTTTGGAATATAAGAATAACGCTCAGTGCTGTACATGTGGCATGTATGCCACCCAAAGGTGAGGTTCCTTTTTATATACCAGTAAAAATGAATCCACTGCTAAAAAATAACCAAGATGGGATACTATTAAGACCGGATTTATTTGCTAATAAAAGAGTCGAAATTACTAAAAATCCCAATCTAAAAACACAGTAGCTTAAAAGTCCCCCTCTAAAACAGCATTAAAATGACAAAACAACATGGGCAGTAGCTCAAGAGTCAATACACGAGCGTCCAACCAGAAAGTCCAGGGGAACCGAGCCATTGTCCACCCCGTCTAAGCCGCTGCCTCCACATTCAGCTTGTCCCACCAGCTACCGGTGTCTTGTTCTCCCGCTGCTGCTGCGCTGGCTCATTTCTTGGTTTCTCATTCTGCCATTCTGCCATTCTCTCATTTCTTCATTTCAGCCATTCTCCCATTCTGCTTCCCCACCACTGCTCACCCATCTCCCTCCTTTTAAAAGGAGTTATAGTTCCCCAACCAATGGATGCATCAACACCCATGTCAAATCTGTATTGCTGTGATTTTAAACAAGTAAGCTCTACTTTTGCATGTTGCCAGATTTCTCTGCCAGGTGTGCAACCCTAGCCGTTCTATCCATTGTCCAAAACCCTTAAAACCTATCTTCTCCTCTGTTCCATTGTTGGATGTATTTTCACAATCATTCCATACTTGCCTGCAGCTACTTTTGTCTTTTTCCTACTCAATGCATTAAAAATACACAACTGTGGTTAACATCTCCATATGTTTAGCCCCAAGCATGATTTCTATTTTTTGTCTGCTCCAGTCTCTGAGGTTTTCTCACCCTCACTATCACGCATATATAAACAAGCTGAGTAGCTCAGCCACTCACAGTAACTTCATAATTATCTTTTTATGCTGATTTCTTGCCATTAAGCCTTAGGGATTTCCATGCACAGAACAATTACCAGTTGCTTCTTGTTTTCTGTCTCTTATTTGGGAAAAAACCTGTCTCCAAGGTGAAAAAATTCTCTTTCTCTCTTCAATCATTCCATTCTCTTTTGGTTACTCTATTTATACATGCTTTTCTTTGCTATTTGGGGATTGAGTTTGATTAATATGGCACACTGATATATTTGCTACATTTTCTCATTTCTTTTTACTGTCATTCTCTCATTTCTTTTTCCTTTATTTTGAATTTTGCTTCTTCAATAACATTAATTTTAAAAAGGTGACAAGTTGAGGCAATTTACAGGGTGCATTTAATGCAGTTTATGATTAGACTTCCATTTGCAGTAGCTTACTTAACTCCACTTAACTTAAAGATTTTCCACCCAGAAGTCTTACCCTTGATAGTAAATTCTTATTTTAATTGTAATACATATATGATATAAATGGAAAAAAAGGGGTAGAACCAGAAAACTTCTTAACTTTGTTCTACTTTTTGAAAGCAATTACTTGAACAGTTAACAGAACGCTTGCTGTTATTTTATTTATTTTTTTAATTTTCTTGTTTTGTTACATAAATATTTTATTTTACCATTTGAACATGTTTGAAAATAAATAAAATCTTTGTAATGAAAAATATTTAAAATTTTTAAATACATGGAATGGTTTGTGGAACACGTTCAGGCTAGTTTGAATGAAATAGCTGCTTCAATATTATATCCCTTTTACTGTCTGTGAAAGGTTATTTGCATGTTATTATGCAGTGTGTGTCATGTCAGCTCCCTCGGCATGCTGTCAGCTGATGATGGATTCATCAGTCATTTTCTCAGCAAAATTAAATACTCCGTGTGTGTGTGTGTGTTTGTGTGTTTGTGTGTGTGTGTGTGTGTGTGTGTGTGTGTGTGTGTGTGTGTGTGTGTGTGTGTAGGTGTGCTGTTGAAGACTTGGTAATAGTAATTTCAGTATTTCACTGACATGACATTAAGGCAGAGGGGTTCCTCTTAAAAAAAAAAATCAACTTTGAACTTATGACTGATCTGCAGCCAAACTGACCTCTGTTTGTGGAAAACATAAAGTTTAACAATGTGGAAGTCAGTAAAAAGTCCATCCATCCATATTCTACCGCTTATCCGGGGTCGGGTCGCGGGGGCAGCAGCCTCAGCAGGGAGGCCCAGACTTCCCTCTCCCCAGCTACTTCATCCAGCTCCTCCGGGGGGATCCCCAGGCGTTCCCAGGCCAGCCGAGAGACATAGTCTCTCCAGCGTGTCCTGGGTCTTCCCGGGGGCCTCCTACCGGTGGGACGTGCCCTGAACACCTCAACAGGGAGGCGTCCGGGAGGCATCCTAACTAGATGCCCGAGCCACCTCATCTGACTCCTCTCGACACGGAGGAGCAGCGGCTCTACTCCGAGCCCCTCCCGGATGGCCGAGCTTCTCACCCTATCTCTAAGGGAGAGCCCAGCCACCCTGCGAAGGAAGCTCATTTTGGCCACTTTTATCCACGATCGCGTTCTTTCGGTCATGACCCAAAGCTCATGACCATAGGTGAGGGTAGGAACGAAGAACGACCGGTAAATCGAGAGCTTCGCCTTTTGGCTCAGCTCTCTCTTCACCACAACGGACCGGTGCAGAATCCGCATTACTGCAGACGCTGCACCGATCCGCCTGTCGATCTCCCGCTCCATCCTTCCCTCACTCGTGAACAAGACCCCGAGGTACTTAAACTCCTCCACTTGGGGCAGGGTCCCCTCACCGACCTGGAGAAGACACTCCACCTTTTTCCGGGCGAGAACCATGGCCTCAGATTTGGAGGTACTGATTCTCATCCCGTCCGCTTCACACTCGGCTGCAAACCAATCCAGCGAGAGCTGGAGGTCACGGACTGATGAAGCCAGCAGGACCACATCATCTGCAAAGAGCAGAGACCTGATCCTGAGGTCACCAAACTGGACCCCCTCAACACCATGGCTGCACCTAGAAATTCTGTCCATAAAAGTTATGAACAGAATCGGTGACAAAGGGCAGCCCTGGCGGAGTCCAACCCTCACAGGAAACAAATTTGACCTACTGCCGGCAATGCGGACCAAGCTCTGACACCGGTCATACAGGGAGCGGGCGGCCTGTATCAGGGGGCCCGACACCCCATACTCCCGGAGAACACCCCAAAGGACTCCCCGAGGGACACGGTCAAATGCCTTCTCCAAATCCACAAAACACATGTGGACTGGTTGGGCAAACTCCTATGCACCCTCAAGGACCCTGCCAAGGGTGTAGAGCTGGTCCACAGTTCAACGATCAGGACGAAAACCACATTGCTCCTCCTGAATCCGAGGTTCAACTATCCGGCGGACCCTCCTCTCCAGTACCCCTGAATAGACCTTATCAGGGAGGCTGAGGAGTGTGATTCCCCTATAGTTGGAACACACCCTCCGGTCCCCCTTCTTAAAAAGAGGGACCACCACCCTGGTCTGCCAATCCAGTGGCACTGCCCCCAATGTCCACGCAATGTTGCAGAGTCGTGTAAACCACGACAGCCCTACAACATCAAGAGCCTTAAGAAACTCCGGGCGGATCTCATCCACCCCCGTGGCCCTGCCACCGAGGAGTTTTTTGACCACCTCGGCGACCTCAGCCCCAGAGATAAGAGAACCCACCCCCGAGTCCCCAGGCCCTGCCACCTCACCAGAAGGTGCGTCGGTGGGATTGAGGAGATCTTCGAAGTATTCCCTCCACCGATCCACAACGTCCTGAGTTGAGGTCATCAGCACACCGTTTTGATTGTTTCTCCCAGGGGCAAGGGAGGAGTTGTGGCTCGCCCGTCAGCTGAGGAGTTTTCAGGTTTGAACAGTTTTCTTGTCTTTTCTTGTCTGTTTGGAGCGTATTTTGGTTTCTCGTTTTTCTTACCCTCCTAGTGAGCGCTTTCAGTTAGTTACCATTTGTTGTAACCGTTTGACCGATCTCCGTTGGAGTGTTTTTGGTTCATCGTTTCTTCTACCCTCTGTACGAGTGTTTTGAGTTTTCACCCCGGCAACATTAAAATAACGACTCTGCTCCGCTGGTCTGCGTTTGGGTCCTGAATTCTGCCGCCATTCCTAACATAACAATCTGACCAACATAGACCCAGCAGATTCGCAACGGCTTCTGTCCGCTCAGAATGCCGCACTCAGTCGACATGAGCAGAGTATCCAAATTGCCCATCAGAATGTCACGCCGCTCACACAGTCGGTTGACTCACTGGTCAAGGAGATGAGCCGCCTCGCTGCCCCTGGAGACGGAACCATCTCCATGCCTGCAACCGCCACTGCAGCGTCGGTAGGCTCATACGCGTGTGATCCCGAGCCGTTTGATGTGGACCTCAATCGGTGTCGGGGTTTTGTGGTGCAGTGTCGCCTTGTTTTTGTCCAGCGGTCGGCTCAGTTTCCTTCAGACCACGCAAAAATATATTGCATTATAGGGTTGTTGCGGGGCCCTGCTTTGACTTGGGCTCAAGCCAGCTCACAGTCGCGTTCGGATTCCACGACGTTGGAGGATTTCCGTAGGCGCTTTGAGCGGATCTTTGATCGGCCCAATTTTGGGGGGTGTGCGGGCGACAGACTGTTCATCATTCGGCAGGGAGCGCGCTCAGTGTCCGAGTACACGGTCGAGTTCGAGACTCTGGCTGAGGAGAGCGGCTTCAACGAGCCGGCGCTTCTCGTCGCCTTCCGCCGGGGGCTGAATGAGTCGGTGCGGGACGCGCTCGTGGCGGGGGCGCGCCCACGAGACTTAGTGGAAATGATAGATCGGGCCATCGAGCTAGACAATTTTCAGTGAGAGCAGCATCGTGAGAGACCATCCCGTCCCGCACTCTCACGGTCTCCAGGTCACCGACGTCTCTCTCCGCCACACGCATTTTCTACTCCTGGTGCGGTCCTTCCGTGCCCTCGTGAGGAGGAGCCCATGCAACTAGGCAGCACGCAGTTGTCCCCCGCTGAGCGACGCAGACGTCTGGCGACGGGTGCGTGTTTGTACTGCGCTCAGGTGGGCCACTTCGTCACCTCATGCCCGTTTCTGTCAAAAGACTAGGCTCATCAGTACACGCGTGCGTGCTGGCGAGCACTGCGTCGTCCCGTTCGTCGCCTTTCCGGCTCATCCTTCCCGGGACACTCTTTTGGGGAGAAGGCTCCCTTCAGGTAGATCTTTTACTTGACTCCGGGGCAGATGATTGCTTTATAGATGAGACCTTGGCCAGACAGGCAGGGCTACCTCTGGTTAAGCTGGCAGAACCTCGCATCATCCAGGACTTGGATGGGCGCACGTTGGCACGAGCCTCTTTCAGGACTGACTCTCTGACGCTGCTAGTCTCCGGTAATCATCGAGAGCAGATCCAGTTTTTCTTAATCCCTTCCTCTGCTTGTCCGGTAATTCTCGGGTCTCCCTGGCTGGCGACCCACAACCCTCAGCTGGACTGGTCTGCCGGCACAGTCATGGCATGGAGTGTGGCATGCCACTCGCGTTGCCTGCACTCTGCACAGCCTCCAGCGCCATTGGTCTCCCCCACCTGTAGACCTTTCGGGTGTTCCTGGGGCCTATCACGACCTCAGGGAGGTTTTTTCAAGACAGCGGACTCTTTCCCTTCCACCACATCGGCCATATGACTGCGCCATCGACCTGCGCCCCGGGGCACCGCTTCCAGCGAGCCGCCTCTACAATCTCTCCAAGCCGGAGCGTGAAACCATGGAGACATATATCAGTGAGTCCTTGGCCTCTGGGTTGATTCGCCCCTCTACGTCTCCGGTAGGGGCAGGATTTTTCTTTGTCAAAAAGAACCCTCTCTTCGCCCCTGTATTGACTATCGGGGATTGAATGGAATTACTGTTCGGAACAAGTACCCTCTACCCTTGCTAGACTCTGCATGGAGGCACGCTGGTTCACCAAGCTTGACCTTAGAAATGCCTATAATCTGGTTCGTATCAGTGAGGGGGACGAATGGAAGATGGCATTCAAAACACCGCTTGGCCACTTCGAATATCGGGTGAGGCCTTTCGGCCTCACCAATGCACCCGCAACATTCCAGGCGCTTGTCAATGATGTGCTCCAGGACATGCTGTATAAGTTCCTTGTTGTATATCTCGATGATATTTTAATTTTTTCAGAGACTGAGGAGGAGCACGTACAGCATGTTAGACTGGTTCTGAGACGGCTGCTGGAAAACAGTCTTTTCGTGAAGGCCGAAAAGTGCGAGTTCCATGTGGACACCGTATCCTTCCTTGGGTTCATCGTCCGGCGGGGCCAGCTCTCGCCCGATCCAGCTAAGATACGGGCAGTCGCGGACTGGCCGACCCCATCAACTCGGAAACAGCTCCAACAGTTCCTAGGCTTTGCTAATTTTTTCAGGCGTTTCATCAGGAACTACAGCAGGGTGGCGGCGCCCCTGACGGAACTAACCTCTACGCTCCGCCCCTTCGTTTGGACAAGGAGGGCTGGAGAGGCGTTCGCCCACCTGAAGGGGCTCTTCACCTCAGCGCCCGTGCTGGCTCATCCCGATCCAGCTCGGCAGTTTGTTGTTGAGGTCGACGCCTCCGATACGGGAATCGGGGGGGTCCTCTCTCAGCAAGAGGCCACAGATGGTAAGCTGCACCCATGTGCATTTTACAGTTGGCACCTGACCCAGGCCCAGCGCAACTACTAGTTGCTGGCCCTCGTGATGGCCCTACAGGAGTGGCGTCACTGGCTGGAGGGGGCCAACGAACCGTTTCTCGTGTGGACTGACCACAAGAACTTGGCCTACCTTCGCGGAGCCAGGAGACTGAACTCCCGGCAGGCAAAGTGGGCCCTTTTGCTGGAGAGGTTTGACTTTGTTTTGACCCACAGACCCGGCTCCAAGAATGGGAAGCCAGATGCTCTGTCGCACCAGTTCTCCTCTGACCCGGCCCGGAGGGACCCTGACCCGATCCTCCCTCCGACTTGCATTCTCGGGGCAGTTTCCTGGCAGGTGGAGGAACGGGTAAGGGAGGCACTGCGGGCGGGCACGGACCCAGGAGGGGCCCCACCTAACACCTTATTCGTCCCTGAGGTTGCTCGGTCTGAGGTCCTGCAGTGGGAGCGTTCCTCAAAGTTGGCATGCCACCCTGGTGTCTCCCGCACCCTGCACCTGCTTCGTCAGCGTTTCTGGTGGCCTTCAATGGCCCGTGACACCAGAGCGTTTGTTGCCGCCTGTCCCGTCTGCGCCCGGGGAAAGTCCTCTCACCAGCCTCCTGCGGGTCTCCTCCAGCCACTGTACATCCCCCGGAGACCCTCGTCCCACATCGCCTTAGACTTTATAACTGGACTTCCCCCTCGGAGGGGAACACGGTAGTTATGGCGGTGGTTGACCGCTTTTCCAAGTCTGCTCATTTTGTACCCCTTTCTAAGCTCCCATCAGCTGCGGAGACAGGAAGGTTGCTAGTTCAGCACGTTTTCCGCCTCCACGGGATTCCCCGGGATATTGTGTCAGACCGAAGGCCCCAATTCACCTCGCAGGTGTGGAGGAACCTCTGCTCGGCCCTTGGAGCAAAGGTGAGCCTCTCTTCTGGGTACCACCCGCAGTCGAATGGCCAGGCAGAGAGAATGAATCAGACCCTGGAGAACACCCTCCGATGTGTGGCGGCTCGGCACCCCTCTGCTTGGTGCTCCCACCTCCCATGGATGGAATACGCCGTGAACTCCCAGGTCTCCGCCGCGACGGGCGTGACACCTTTCCTGGGAGCCCTCGACTACCAGCCCCCTCTGTTCAACTACCAGGAGAGTGAGGCAGCTGTACCATCAGTCTGGGCTTACCTCCGTCGCTGCCGCGGAGTGTGGCGTCAGGTACGTGCAGCACTTCTCCGCTCCTTTCAACAGGTGCAGCTGAGGGAGAATCGTCGTCGGACTCCAGCGCCCCGCTATCACCCGGGACAACAGGCATGGCTGTCGTCGAAGGATCTCCCGCTCCAGGTGACCTCCCGGAAACTGGCGCCTCGATTTGTGGGTCTGTTCGAGGTGGACCGGATGATCAACCCGGCCGCCGTCCGCCTGAAGCTCCCAGCGTCAATGAGGATCCACCCAACATTCCACGTCTCACGGGTCAGACCGGTGACCAGGTCGGAACTGTCGCCCCCTCCCGATGACCCTCCGCCACCGCGGATCATCGACGGGGGACCAGCGCACATGGTGCACAAGATCCTGGACGTCTGTCGCCATGGCTGGGGCTGGTAGTACCTGGTCGATTGGGAGGGATACGGCCCCGAAGGAAAGGATGTGGATTCCACGTCACCACATCGTCGACCAGGAGTTTCTTCGCACCATCTACCGCGACCACCCTGAAAAGCCTGGTAGAGTGCCCGGAGGCGCAGCTTGAGGGGGAGGTGATGTTAGGGGCCGGTCTCGCTCCTGCCCCCTAGATGGCATCAGTCTCCTTCATTTACCAGAGCCATCACACCTGTTGGGTATTTCCAATCACCGAGGGATTTAAGGACGCAATCTGGCAGCCATCGGGTGTCAGATTGTTGTCGAACCCTTGGAGTCTGGAGTTAGAACCTGTTTGTTTTGGGATCGCCCGTTTTGTTTCTCCCAGGGGCAAGGAAGGAGTTGTGGCTCGCCCGTCAGCCGAAGAGTTTTCGGGTTTGAACAGTTTTCTTGTCTAGTGACCTCCTAGTGAGCGCTTTCAGTTAGTTACCATTTGTTGTAACCGTTTGACCGATCGCCATTGGAGTGTTTTTGGTTCATCGTTTCTTCTCCCCTCTGTACGAGTGTTTTGAGTGTTCACCCCTGCAACATTAAAATAACGACTCTGCTCCGCTGGTCTGCGTTTGGGTCCTGAATTCTGCCGCTATTCCTAACACCATCGCCACTATCCACTCATATTTCAGCTAGCTTGTGTTGTCAGGTTCTGAAATCTGACCAGGACCTTCAGAATCAACAGAGAAGGTTGTTGAGCGCTGTAACTGAACGGACACAGTCAGTTGTGTAGAGATAAATTTTGATGCTATCATTGAAACTCTGAGTTGTCGAAGCCTATGACTTAATTAACTAATAATTTAGGCCATGTGTAATGATTTAGCTTGCTCACAAAACTCTTATGACTTATTTTGTGCCCCCTCATATGATAAGCCCATGACTCCTCATGTATTTATCTCATGTAACTGAATGTAATCTCCATAGCTGCGTAAGCATGTGCTAGTGTGTTTTGCTTAAGCATAACAACTTCATATTCGGTCACTGTTGAAAACAGCTGACAGCTTGCTGAGTCATCATGCGCAGCAACAACTTCTGCTACAATAATGTGTCCATTATGTTCGTTAAACATCACCTGAAACAGCTGACGGTTCACACAAAGCTTGACTAACAATGTACGGTGTTCAGATCTGTTAGGCCTCTGTTCTCGGTACAGGTCAGCTTGACCTCTGGAGTCCTACGTTATCTGGAGCCTCAGTGCTCCATGTCCTTGAGGGATGGGACAACAGCCTGTTTGTTTCGGGAAAGTATAGAGCAAACCTGACTGTAAGCTTTGTGATGCAGTGAATCTCTCAGGAGTACAAAAGCAGGCTGTCGGCGGCCGGCGAGAGAAGAGTGCGCCATCCCAAGTTCGGAGAGGAACTGCTGTCTCGGCCGAGCGTTTGGTGGCTCCTCTGGAGACCGAAGGCAGCCCGGCGGCGAACTCTGCTCTAGTCGACCAATCTTTTGAATTTTGATTGGCCACTACGTTTTGCCTTGTACTTTTTATTCTTCTGATTCCATTTGGATGTATTTTTCCCCAATAAATTCTGGGTGACATTTTTGAGAAAAGACAACCTCTGGTACTCTGCGTCACTTTTTGACACGAACACGCAGGCAGGTGCCTTCTGAGTTCTTCCATCGAGATAAGACTGAAAAACCCTGCCAACAGTTGCGATAGCCAATCAGACCTCAAGACTGCGACACCAAGGCAAGCCGGAAGGTCTTACGCCTAACTGGACAGGACTTGACTTTACGTATCCTGAGATTGGATAAGCACATTTACGAGAGAGAGAACTAACTCTGAGCTAAACTTGGAGATCCAGCTACAGACGGCTTGCTGTATTTTTTTAAATCCAAGATGACTGAATCAGGAGAAGAGATAGATTTGGTTGTGGATATACTAGCCATGCCATTTTAAAGATGGACCTTTCATGAAAAGCTGGATCTTGTGAGAAGATATTTGCCAACCCCAGCTAGCTAGCTTGCTTTGTTCTCAAATAAGCAGACGCTGTGAAGGAGTTGAGTGCAATCATTTTATTTTTATTTTTAACATTTATTTTGTTATTTTATTTCATTAGTATTAAACAGTAGTAATAAAATAAGTGGAAAAAATACTAAAAAAATCTGAACTTCTGATCATCTGTAAATAACGTTACATGGCGCATTGTGGTGAAGCTGTGACTGAAGTCACTTAAGTCACAATAAGATGTTCAATTGCTGTTGCGTATTCTCAAAAACAAATGCAAATAATCTGTTCAATTTTATTTTAAAGGAATAGTTTGTGTCATTATCGTCTCGTTGGTGTCATAGCTGTAAATGGCGACAATGCGCAGTTTAGCCAACAAACTTGTTAAGCTCACATAGTTTGGTTGACTAATCTCTGACAATTGTGTTTTGTTTTTGAGTTTTGACAGTATCTCTGATCTTAGTTTTCTACTCTTAATTGTGAATGTGAGGTTATTTATTTTAAATGCTCCTGAAATTAAGTGTTGCTTTACTAGCCTATATTAAGGTGATGATATGTGTAAGTGTGATTCTGTATGGATTCGCGTACCGTGGTATCATATTGATGGTATTATGAGGTGTATTAAATATGATGTCACTGAAGGCCTAGGCATGAAAAGAATGGCCCGCCACTGTATTCATGTGTTTGTTTGTTGGGTTTTTTTGTCATCAACACCTTCAAGTGTGTCATTGTGTGTAAAAGTGCTATGAAAATAACAGTTTATCTCATTTATTAGGTGTTTTCAACCACTGGCGCCATGCTGATGTAACAGGCACCGGGATGCGGCTCCCATAAACAGTTGTAGGTAACTTAATAATGAAGAGGAAAAAGGATGACATGGAAACATGGCATTCAGTTCTCTGGGTCATGCAGTTATATTTATTTCGCATCTACTAGATTGCTATTTACTTGCATTGTCTATTTTGAATAGTTAGCCAGCAAATCACTGTATTTTCCCATTATCACTGAAGACATATTCAAAAGTTCACTTAACATACAATGCTCTCATTAACAAGTTCCATTTAAATACACAAATTCAACCACAATTCCAGAATTTACTTGAAAACAGAATTTTGACACTAATTTACACTTTAAATGTACTTGACTTAAATACTTTATAGTATTTAATGGACTTCTACTTCATGCAAATAGACACAACCCTTTTTAACGCTTCTAATTAGCTTTACTTAACAGTTTTTAACAAATTTTTAAACCATTTGAACATAATCATGAAACTCAGTTTTAATTAAAACTGCCTTAAAATAAATAAATCAAGACATGCTAAAGTGTCAGCTTTTGCCTGCCCCTAGCATCCGAGCGTGATACCACGTGGTCTACTTTAATCGAGTCTGCGGTCTCAAACATATAGGTTAACAGTCTACCGTTGATTCTTTACAAACAAGATTACTTCGAAAACATTCATTATTGTACCGAACAATTTTCATTGAATTCTAGTACTATATTGTACCTGAATAATGAAGAGGAAAAAGGACAACACGGAAACGTTGCATTCAGTTCTCTGGGTCATGCAGTTATGAGTGTGACCAGCTTGGAACGGAAGGTATCACAGCCTCACAATTCCTCCTACTGGCTGGAAAACTGCTACTACACGAACCGGTGTGACACTGTTTTAAAATCTTTTAGAACCAAATCAAATTACCAGAGAAACTAAAGCCAAAGGTGTATATCCAAAATAAAAAAAACATTCACAAATGTGAGCACACATTAGTGGGCTTCACACTGACGGTGTATGCGCCGAAATGGAAGAAGACCGTCTACATTCCCAACAGCATGCACAGCATGGTTGAGACTAAGGATCTGACTAAAAGGAAGCCAAACACAGTCATCCTATACAACACCACAAAGTGCGCATAGGAAAACGGCGATGGCCAGTCGCAATGTTCTACAACATGACATGGCAGCACTGAATGCACATGTGCTTTATCAAGCATGCACCGGGAGGCAGGAGACGTGTTGACTTCCTGGTGGATCTTGCAAGAGAGCTTGCTAACTTGTGGTGCGAAGAAGGCACGCAAAGAACAACTTCTTTGGCAACAACCTCCCACACCTAGCCCTGGGAAAAGGGCTATGTGTTAGGTGAACTGTCGATGCAAGAACAATAACACCACTGTATGATCTGCTGACTGCTACAAATACACATGTGGCAAATGTAGAAGGGAGATACCGTGGCAGTGCCAGGTATGCTCCGACCATGCAGATGGAATGCTGAGTGAGTACTGAAATGCCAGTCACACTCACAAAGAAAGGCATGCCACTATGGCGGCACACGTGTGATTTATGGGCAGCCACTCACTCACTCACTCACTCACTTACACACACACACACACACACACACACA